>RDPX01000019.1:331668-343908 GCA_003991215.1 Morbakka virulenta
TTGAAGACTTAAGCTCAAGTGCATCAGTCCAAAGATGACAACAGTATTCATTCATGGTCTAATTGTAGAGCAATAAAATATAAGGTAAACTCTCTTCTGGAAAGGTTATCTTATATTTTATCACTCTTTCAACAAGAAAAGGCTCCAACCGTTCCAAACAGACTTAGCTAAATCAATTAACGTTGACTTTCCATAAATAGAGAACCGTTTTTAGTAGCATGAGATTTGTTCGACAAAATCACCCGTGTTCGTTAAGTATTTATAAGTCACAATTTTTTTCTTCTTCCACTGTACGTCAGGTTTTTTTTGTCTAGTTTCGAAACGATTTTCTCCTGGAAATGCAAATTTGAGACTTCACTAGAATTGGAATATAGAGTAGTCTCATGAGCACCAGTGAAAAGAGTAAAAAACAAAGTATCATGATGGAAAAAAGAAAGAGTTTCAGAATCGCAGTGGAATGTTGTGACATTGAAAAGTTTGCTAAAGAGGAAGTCACTTATTGTGCAATATAACCCTGAAGTGCGATCAGGTAAGATTGACAATATGATGCTAAAGTGGCCGACGGAGACACATAAGATTCATTTTTACACAACAAACTGAATAGTTAAACTCTGTCATTGCCCATAGAAACATCAAATGTTACAGGACTGTACGAATCATGCATTTTTAGGATTGTATACACTCTCAGTAATAGTAAAAGGATAAGAGGGCAATTGAGAAGAATAGAGTTTTTATTGACCATATGTAATAAATTGTATTCTTCAGACATTATGTGGCAAGCAAGTGAATGGCAAAGATTTTTCACTGCTGTTTGTGAAGACTGGCAGTACAGATGACAAATCGAAAAAAAACCAAAACGCTCGAAATCAGTGGTTAACATACTTGGCTAAGGCTGAAAAGAAATCAAAGGAAGACATTTTTACTACTTCAGGAATCATACGTTGATCTGAACCCCTGGAAAATTTCAAAGCTCTTTATTGTATCAAAAAACGTCTCAGAAGTAACAGTCACTCTATTTAGGAAAATTCTGATTTGAAGTTTGCCCTTTTCAGAAGGATTGCCCAAAACAAATTCTCAACAAATCGTCTGCCAAACATTTAAGGATATTACGAACAACGTTATGGCTTTTCCAAAATTGATGACTACCACAAGTCTGCTCAGATAGTCTGTTTTGTAATTTCTTTACACATCCTCATTGGAGTAAACTAGGAAGATGTTAGCAGTCCAGCAATAAATAGCCTTGTGAAGAACAAAAGGTCTAAATCTGCCCAAACACAATAAAAAAACTGATCACGCTGTAAAAGCCCCTACTACTGTAGAGAATAGCAGCCTGCTAAGTTACTTTCAATATGCCTCATTTCATTTCACGAAATTAAGAAGTCTGTGCCAGTAGCTTGGAAGTGGACAGGTTTGCTATATTGGTGAAGTATTGTGTTGTGAAGGCTGGACAGAGAGTATTGTTAGAGGCAGGGTCTCAGCAGCCTGGCAAAAGTAACGTGAGATCTGTTGATGAATAAAAGCATCCCGCTAAAGAGGAGGCTTCAAGTGTACGATACCTGTATACGATAGTTCTTTGATATGGATGCATAACTTTGGTCCCCTTACAAAGAATTTAAATCACATCTTTGCTAAAGAAGACAAAAGGATGCTGAGGTATTTAGCAGGAGTTACTTGGAGAGACATCCGAAGAGTGAATTGCTAACAGTTTCTGACGTATTAAGAGGATGTGGTTTGTTTGTGATAGAGTTGGTCATGCGAAAGTTAAAATTGAGATGGTTTTTTTACATGAAGAGACGCAAGGGGAAGAAGAACCATTGGTAAGAGTAACAAATGTGGAGGTTTCTGTTACAGGACTGCCTGGCAGGCCGAAGAAGATTTGGCAGAAAAGTATGAAAGAAGAACTGATGTCATTGAATGTACCTAGAGAAATGGCAAGGGACAGAACTAAGTAGAAGGCCGTCATAAACCTTTTCACCTCTCACTAGCAGGAGAAGACGTTAAAAGGATAAGTAAGAAGTAACTTGGTGACCTTGTTAAGTTTTGAAATTGAGTGTCCGTTTGTGATATTTATGATGCTTTGAGTTACTGTGAAGTATCTGACCCCATTTATTATAATATCACGTTGCTGTGTTTTTCCCTGTCAACACTGTTGCATAATTTTCCGCATCCAACTAACATTGTTGGTGATTTATGCTTTGTACCAGATAACTACCAGAAGAAACCATTGACAATACCCGTGAAACACTGTAAGAAATGAGTGGCTAAAAAGAGGTATTAGAGAGGTATTATCGAGGAACTGCAATCAAATAGAATATTCAGAAAATGAAGGAGATTTTATTTATAAACATGTGACTTTTGGTATTATCGAGGAACTGCAATCAAATAGAATATTCAGAAAATGAAGGAGATTTTATTTATAAACATGTGACTTTTGGTGAAGAAATCATTATGCATTTTGAAATTTGGTTTCACATCACAATCATTAGTCAGAAATCCAAAACATGCCTTTCTAAAAGATGTGATTTTTACAAAAAATAATTTTTTTTTTCTTTTTGTGTACAAAACTTAGTAAGTTAACACCTCCGTATTTTCCCTTATGGCTAAGAAAAGGTATACACTTATCTTGCTTCTCTACTTTAGCCGAGAAATTGACAGCAATAGCAGTTATTGCACCTGATACGGTAACCAGGTATCCCGAAAAAGTGATCGGAAAAGTTGTGATTTATCAAGAGGTAAGTATTTCATTACAAATACGCCATATTTTGTCAGGTAGCTAACTGCTTTCACCGCAGTTGGAACTGAATTTATATTTATAATCTAATAGTGAAATAAAGGAATAAGGCCTGTGTAAAATTATGCCACCCATCCCCTCCCGGTTCACAATCTTCTTTTCTTTTCAGATTTTTCATTGGTGTAGTTGGGATGTTTTTTTCGTCGCACCAGCATCATTTTGTCCGAACTTGAAGAAGAGAAGAAAGAGAATATTATCCTATATTCCTTTTCTCTTACGGAAGAAAAATTATGGCAACTGCTAATAACTGACGAGGAAAATGAAAGAAACGATTACTGATGTCGTATATATTGTGTGTTTTTGGTTTCAATTGTGTGATGCGTGGACAAGTATTTATACGATGGTTGAAAGTAGAATCGAATTGTGACAACGTAAAGCAGTTATACAGAAAGTATCCTGTTTCTGCCTATATTTGTATACAAAAGATAATTTCCTACACACAGTAATGCACGTAGTAACGTATTTAATTTTGAACAATCAGACTAATAAAAAATGTATATAGAAAGCATGGACATCGAGGGTTATGAAAAAAATTTAAAGAAAAAACTTCGATAATATTTCATACATAAGTATCTGTGGCGTTTAGGACCATATGTTTTACATAAGAAACAGGAAATATCTTCTCATCCAGATTATTATTGGAGTCTATTCTTTGACATGTTTGCCCCAAGATTCTCCCAGATCCCTGCCGTTGGAGATCTCTTCTAAATCGATCGATGTTGAGCTACGTCGAGAGAAGTAGTTTAGGGTAAGTTATTCTAAGAGTTTTACTCTCAATGGTTTAATTAAGATAGATATTTCTTTATAGGTTTCGTTACAAATTTCTGGAGTAACTAAATATTTAACTGTGTAAGATTAGACACATTAGGATTGGAAAAAGGAGTGTTTTCTGTGAGTGAGGTAAGAACGACCTCACCGGCTAGGATGATTCAGTTTATCAATGGTCATAGTGCCTTTGTTTTGAACGATGGATGTTGTTGCTAATATCAATGAAAGTTGTCTCCGTCCCCCAATTTTGTTAAATATGATTATCTAAGCACTGTTTGTATACTTGCAATAGGCAAAAGTAGCTCATGTTACAAGTATTTTTCAACAGATACAATATTTGAATTAATCATTGCGTTTTGGCAAAAATGGACTTTTTGTTTCAGCTTCTTAACTGACACCTCAGTCTCCTGAAATATAAAAGGATTGAGGCGAAATTGACTATGACAATATATTGAAAATTCCAGGACAAAAGAGGCAGACGGATAAAGACGAAAAGAGGACAGAGCAAAGATAATGCAGAACGTCGGAGGAAACTTAAGACAATATTTTACAAATTTGCCAATGACTGAGGCAATGCAAAAAAGACAGGTAAAAAGCTGGCCCATAAACCAAAACCTGCTGGACTGATGATGTCAGAAAAATGTTCAGAGCAGCCCAAGCACTAGACACTCTTGGCGCAACTTAAGAATGACCATCGCTGAGGTCAAGCAATGCGAGCGTGTTGTAATGGCAGTATTTTGTCTAAAAAGTTGAGCTGTTGAGTCTCTTTGAAGCCAATCAAAATCCTTCAATGAGGCCAGAAGAAAAAGTACACAAGAAAGATGAAAAACGGACCATACATCCAGAGCAGCTAGAGTAGAAAAAAACACCTTTTTATGTTGGGAAGTGATTACTTCACGAAACGTGAATTTTCGTAGCATATGTTTATCGCACCTGCCGATCAAGATGCTCTAATTGCACTACCAAGGGTCAGAAGACTTTATCCAAATCTCGGGTAAATTATTTCATTTGAGAGTATCAAAAAAATCTTATCACAGTGGTTCTGGCACAGAATTATTGTTAAATGGACTAAAACTGACCATTTCACCAGGGGTTTGTAACAATCCTAAAGCATTGGAACTTTATTAGATGGTTTTATACTTATGTTAGATGCACTTGACATCATCGTTAAGTATGTAGAGGAATTGATAGTGAAAACATTGTTTTTTATCAAATTGAAGTTATATAAAGTTAGATTTATGTCAAAAGAAATTTTTTTCAACAAATTCGTAACACTATTCAAATTTCAACAGAGAGACAATCTATCCTTGGCATTTTAACGAAAGTGATCGCTCAGGCAAAACAATTTTCTGGCTGTTACCCAGGAAATAGAGCACGTGTAGTCGTAAAGTCCCCAGGGGAAGAAAAAGGTGCAGTTTAAGATCTGCACCCCAATCCGAAATTTCCTGCGACCTACAACTAGGTTGCTTTGACAATAACTTGCATTACCTGTACATACTGTGCATATTTACATCACTGTCGCCTGGGGATGGACAATGTTTAGCAGTATTTTTCAAATCCATGATGACACCCAGAAGACACTCGAATCTTCTCGTATTAGTAAAAACAGGAGCTGAGGCGCTAAAATTAGATAGATTTCTATTTGGAAAAAAATGTTAGCATAGGACTGGAAATAATAACAATACCACTGAAAACTGTTACAGAACTTTTCCTTCTTTAGATCGTGTCATATATACTTTTATATATTTGTGGAATGTATTTTTTTCATATACATAAATAACTGTTTGTATTCTAGGCTCACGAAAACCTGTTGGCTACTTTACTAGAACTAACTTTTCTAAATTTAGTCCTAGTAGACATTTTGATAAAATACTCTGGACAAGGAAGGATTAAAGTTAACGTAACGAAAAGATTGCAGTTGGAACAACAAGCATGGAATATTGGAAGGGTCTTGGTGTTATATATAGAACAATATTAAAAAATAGGCAAGTAAATGGGTTAAAGTATCTGGGACGAGTACTGCTTGATAAGGAAAATGACAGATCGAAAGTTAGGGCTAGAATAACCCAAGTCTTGAGCGTGGAAATAGGAGCGAGGTAGCAGCATGTGACAAGTGTGTGATGATAAACTTTCTATTGGTCAGTTATTTGATAAGTCGTTCTGTAGGGCAGTACGATGTTAGCGGTAAAAGCTGATAGCCAGAAACATGACAGCAAAGGAAAGAAGAATGCAGGGAAGTTAAGCAGGAATTTTACTTAAGAACCACATTTTTATATAAGTAGACTATAAAAATGGAAAAGGTCACCATCGACAATGTAAAGCTATTCTTAGGTATTATGGAGACATTCCGAAAAGAGGAGAGAAAATCAAAGTAAATAAAGCATGGGAGGGACTAGGTTTTGGTAAGAGAAAGTAGAGGCAAACAGATACTGAGACGAAAGGATGTGTCAAAGAGGTGTGTGCCGAAGTAAGAGGAGTATAGGAGGTTGCCGAAAACAAAGGACGTGGAAGCAGTTGATTCACACAGGTTACCGAAGGTAATAGCATATCATCCTATTGAAAGGAGATACTCTAGATTTTCACATGGGGAAAGAACATGTTGAAAGTAATACAATGAATACAAAGTAGAGGTCTCTTGAGAATTTACTTTTACAAAGGAAAAAGAAAATATGTTTTGGAAATGCTAGATTTTAACGACAACCTAATGTGAGTGATTACTCTTTGCCTTTTCACACCAGTCACAAAATCAAGAAGCTGTATTCCGTGTGGTACTCAAAGGCTTAAAACCAAACACAACGCATGGTTTTCATGTGCATCAATTTGGCCATATTATACCAAACGGTATGTATCATTTGTTTCAGCTTTGAATACATTCATATTTTTTTATTATGTTCTCCAATCTAAGACCAGTCATTTTTTATTTCTATTATTTTCGCTTTTGGAAGAGAACGTTTTAAAGAAAATACCTAATTTTCCTCGTGTTTTAACTTAAATAATTACAATACTTCACTTGGTTCCGTTCACAAAAGTTTAATACGAAGCTGCTGCTGGCGAATCGTAAAACGGCATATGCCTTCGTTTTTCACCCTACAATTTAGGCTTTGAATAATACAGGAGAACTGTTATCCTTCAGTATAACATGGATTGTATTTTTTTTCCACAAGTCTTAACTTTTGATGGACTTGCAAAGCATTTAACTTTTTCGAAAAAGCTACGGCTTTATAACAGTCCAGGGCGTGGCTGAATTAAGAAATTATTCTTTTTTATTATTTTATGTAGTAGTGTTTCTTAATGACGGATGGGGGTGGCATATTTCTTTAATTCTAGTGAGAAAAATTCCTCTTAATATGCTTTTCGATTGCATTGCTAGTATTGCGGTATTATGTTCGTAGAGGACATTTTGTGTAAGGGAATTCGGGAAGGTCATTTTTTTGTCAACTATAGTACTCGAGAATTTGCTTATAAATCTCAAACAAAACGTTTTATTACAATACCCAATATATTTCAATCAATGTAAATGTGTTACAGATGTGCTGTAATTTTCTAACACCTAATATATGTTTTGCAGCTAACCTATTTTGACGTTTGGTTAAGTTTTATGATTTTTATAGCAAATTGTAATGCTGCTTTATGTGGAATCCTCATTAATTTATCTATCTGACCTCACAAGGTTGTCGTGGAGCAGGTGGTCACTATAACCCATTTCATAAAGATCATCATGGACCCTCTGATATCAGCAGGTAGGCATTTGTTACAACCATCTGTAATGAACGTTTATAAATGTGACTACGTATTACAGGTGTTTGTGAAGCGAAGTCTCTTTAGTGTGTAACTAAAACCTTAACATTAACCCCTTCCAATTATCTCAGATACCGTAGTTGACCACACACACATACACATACTGTCATGACTACAGTTGTGGGAAGCGAGGCTATATGAATAAATATAACTCAGCACAGACAAGCATTAGAAATATGATGGTTTAAGCAATACGGTTATAATGCATACCGCATCTAATATGCATAGAAATAGTCCTATTGTAAGTGGTTTATCACATTTGTGAGGGATAAACCTCCTGACTAAACGAAAAGAAGTACCTTAACAGCTTTACTTGGAGCAGAGAGGATTTGTACTCATGGTCTGTAGAAGAAGGCAGGACAACAGACACGCTAACAAAAAGAAACTGGGCCATTTAGTTATTTACTTATAGTTAGTTACTTAAAATAATACTATTACTTGTCATAAACAAACAGATAAAACATTTTTTGAAAATATTGTAACTAATTAGCAGAGACATAAATTTAAGGCAGAGAGTTGTGAAGAAGGTCAATATATGTGCTACTTTATGTAAAGCCAGACCTGTTAACTACAGACTTAGCATCTGATTTCCTGTGTATTCAAATGTATTAATTTTTATAACTTTTGGCTTTAAAACTGTGCTATTGTGTTAGTATGTGTTTTCATGTTGGATTATGAAAATGATATCCACATCCCCTAGTCTTAAGTTAGTCAGTGATTTAAGAAACAGAACGAAGAATGTATGAGAGTACTTATATATTCTGCCCATAATTATCATAGAATCAAATCCATCAAGTGGACTGAAGCTGTTTTGTTGCACAATAACAATTGTGTTTTCATTTTGAAGGATGAATTCACATAGTTATTTTGGAAATATTAAATCTGGCAAGAAGAAACAAAGCCTGTCATAGTCTTTCTCGAACACAGGATGTGCCAATGTCAACAGTCTGTTGAAAAGCACTTTGATATTGAAATTGACTCTGCAGCTATTTTAAGACCGAGAGGGCAAACATTTTTGGGAGTTAGAACCGTTTTTGAGAAAAAACCACTGCGGTGTGGAACGTTTCAGCTCACAGTGGTTCCAAAATCGAGAGGTTCCAAAATCGAGCATGGTTGGTGTGTATTAAGAAAAGGGTGCATGCCTCTGTTTTCCTTGTTGAGTTTATTCAAAGAATCGGAATGCGTTTTCAACATGCAAAAGATTGTATGTCTCAAGAAAGATGGTAGGAGAGGTCGTATTGGTTATGAAGTTTATAAGAAGGGAGGTAAGCGGCTTAGGTTAGTACATAAAGAATTGTTTAGAATCAATGCTTTTATTGGTAAAGATACGCGAATTTCTTGACTTGAATGTTGCTGAAGATTTTTAAAAACAATATGGTAAATAAGCTAGAACGACAATAGAAAGCAAATTTTCCATATCATTTGTTTGTCAAAAACATAAATGGAATTCAGATGATTAATACCTTCGTTTTGTAAAAGAGATTTGAAAGGCTCAACTGAGACTCCGATCTGAAATTTGAAGGGCTCAACTGAGCCAGTGCCCAAGAGCAGTCATTTCGTACTAACTATATAGAGAATAACATGGACGAAACAGTATGCACCATTGTGTAGAATGGGTAGTGAAAGGACTGATTGCATTATACACCTAGTGGTTACAAGGTAGATTCATTCAAAGATTTATGCGAATGAGGGAGTTGGTAAAAGCGATCAGTGGTAGCAACAACAGCGAAGAGGAGTAATGGAGAGAGTGACAGTTTCTGTGGGGTTTTATGATCGAGAGTGACCAGGAAGTGAAATACAGAAAGCCAGATATCATTTTGTTGAAGAAAAAAAAAGAGAGGTCTGGATTATTGATGTTGCGATGTCAAGAGGTGCAACTGTGTTACATGGAAGTTGAAAAGTTTGAAAAATTCCAACTGCTGATAATAAGTAATCCTCAGAAGAGAATATGTACATATTTGGACACAGATTTAAGTACATTTTTCCTGTGTTCATAGATTCATATATATATATATATATATATTCTAACTCAGAAAAATAGATAGCAGTTGTGAGTATTGGTGTAAACCTATAGGTATTATATAAAGGTAGATTTTCACCTTTAAAAATTCGTTTATATCAATGATAAGCTAAACAATCTTGAAGGAAGGAAAATAATTTAAAGAATTGTAAATATCATAGGAGTCACAAATAGAACAACTTTGGGTACCCTAATACATTGATATTTTCTGTATAAAGATAGCTAAATCTTTGCAAATCTGTTTCTTTTCAGGCATGTCGGTGATCNTGTATATATATATATATATATATATATATATATATATATATATATATATATATATATATATATATATATATATATATATTCTAACTCAGAAAAATAGATAGCAGTTGTGAGTATTGGTGTAAACCTATAGGTATTATATAAAGGTAGATTTTCACCTTTAAAAATTCGTTTATATCAATGATAAGCTAAACAATCTTGAAGGAAGGAAAATAATTTAAAGAATTGTAAATATCATAGGAGTCACAAATAGAACAACTTTGGGTACCCTAATACATTGATATTTTCTGTATAAAGATAGCTAAATCTTTGCAAATCTGTTTCTTTTCAGGCATGTCGGTGATCTTGGCAATATATATTCTGATAAAGATGGAAAAATTGATTTGATATTTAAGGATAGACTGGCAGGACTAGCAGGGAGTTATTCTATTTACGGAAGATCTTTTGTTGTGAGTTGTTACGTTTAAGGCAGTACTCTATTAGAAGTCGAAATACATGTTATATTGTACTGAACCATAGGTCGCATTTAGCCAGATGCAAGAAAATATTCAATGGCTACATAAACCGATATTTTAGTAAGAGTAATAGTAAAATAGTAAGATAAGAGACGCGCTTTCACGGACCTTTTTATCCTTGTTGCAAAATGTGATGGGACGCAACGTTTTGAACATTAGTGTCTTTCTTAGGTGGATACCTATACCTTGATGATCCCCCCGTCTCCGCTGGTCGTCATGCCTTTCCCATCTGTCACATATGTATTCAAAACAGTATTCAATAGTAAAGTTAATTATACTTTTTACTACTAAGCCGATTTCAAGTCCAAATGCCTGGATTAGCTAAACCATAGAGCTAATATTTGAGCTACAAGTCTGCAACCATTTTCTTAAGGTTTTATTACATAACGTTCTTTTCAGATGGAGGCTATGTTTCCTAGCTGTACCGTTATGTGATATAACTCTCCAAGTGAATTTTTTACAGTCTAGGATTTCTGCAGGAGCCTGAGAACGACTTTTTAAATCCTATTGTTTAGTCTTTAATTAGGGTAGAGCCTTTAACTTTTTGTGACAGAGGAAGTATTCCTTGATTGTATTTTTAATTGTGTTCTGGATACGTACAAGTTACTAGATTTTGAAAACATAGGTGGAAGCTGGGCTTGTGTCAATTGAATAAGCACCTTATTTGAAAAACGTTTTTTTCCGGATTACACCGCAGAGGGCTAATCGAAGATTTGCAGTGTATCGTAACAGCAGTAAGACCGCGGAAAACTTTATCCACGTGCGGTTAAAATTGTCAGCTATGAATATTATGTATGGATTTTACGTAAATGATTTGCCACAGGCTGTAAGCTGTGACCTTCTCCTTTATGCAGATGACACATGCCTGATTTTTACAGAAAAAGACACTAAAAGGATTGAAGAACAACTAAATAATGACTTTCACTCACTCTGTGAATGGTTTATTGATAACAAATTAAGTATACATTTTTGGGAAGACAAAACAAAGTCAATTCTTTTCGGTTCTCACAAAAAGATGAAGAAATCGAACAATCTAGAAATTAATCATGAAGATATTAAAATCAAAGAGTACTCCAAGGTAGCCTACCTGGGATGCATTCTTGATAACAACCTTTCTGGAGAGGCTATGGCTACAAAAGTTTTGGGCTTACTATATAATAGGCTAAAATTTTTGTACAGGAAACAAAAGTTTCTAATCGATTCTCTGCGTCGTTTACTTTGCAATGCGCTAATCCAACCACATTTTGATTATGCGTGCATTGCTTGGTACCCAAACCTGAAGAAGCGCCTCACCAAAAAGATACAGTCGGCTAAAAACAAATGTATAAGATACTGCTTGAGGCTTGGAAATCGAGACCATATTGGAGTTAAACAATTTCGGAAAATACATTGGCTACCAACTAAAGAGAGATTTGAGCAATGCACATGTGCAAACATTTTCAAATTTTTCCAAAAAATGTCACCATCGTACACATCGGAAATTTACAGCCAATTCAAACATGCCCACTGCACGCGAAACTCTAGCTGCAAACTTCAAATACCATACCGAAGTAGTAACGATGGCCTATCATATTTTGGTCCCAAATTATGGAATAGGTTACCATCGCACATTAAATTAACTCTTTTAAGCACAACATCAAAAAAATATTCTTTGAAAAGCTCCAGAAGAAAGAGAACGATATCTACGTGTATTACTAAATATTCTATTTTCTTTACAGCACGGTTATTGATATTGCTTCCATTGGGTAATCGTAGATTGTTATAGATATAGTGCTGCTCACTGTCTGTCTCCTATTATATGTTACATGTCCATTTACGTTACAAGGGGCCATAATAAAAATAAGGTCTTCATGATCTGTACCCTGCCACCGTTTCTCTAGATTACCGTCCCGCCTGTTTGTTTTGTTCTTTTTTTGTTTCTGTTTACTCTTATTTTTTAACTATTTCGGATAACATCATGTATTAGGTTTTTAACACTTACCTTTGAACATTTGTATTTTTTTGTTAGTGGCGAATAAATAAATAAATACATACATACATACATACATACATACATACATACATACATACATACATACATACAT
>RDPX01000019.1:344781-370375 GCA_003991215.1 Morbakka virulenta
AAGCGCCTCACCAAAAAGATACAGTCGGCTAAAAACAAATGTATAAGATACTGCTTGAGGCTTGGAAATCGAGACCATATTGGAGTTAAACAATTTCGGAAAATACATTGGCTACCAACTAAAGAGAGATTTGAGCAATGCACATGTGCAAACATTTTCAAATTTTTCCAAAAAATGTCACCATCGTACACATCGGAAATTTACAGCCAATTCAAACATGCCCACTGCACGCGAAACTCTAGCTGCAAACTTCAAATACCATACCGAAGTAGTAACGATGGCCTATCATATTTTGGTCCCAAATTATGGAATAGGTTACCATCGCACATTAAATTAACTCTTTTAAGCACAACATCAAAAAAATATTCTTTGAAAAGCTCCAGAAGAAAGAGAACGATATCTACGTGTATTACTAAATATTCTATTTTCTTTACAGCACGGTTATTGATATTGCTTCCATTGGGTAATCGTAGATTGTTATAGATATAGTGCTGCTCACTGTCTGTCTCCTATTATATGTTACATGTCCATTTACGTTACAAGGGGCCATAATAAAAATAAGGTCTTCATGATCTGTACCCTGCCACCGTTTCTCTAGATTACCGTCCCGCCTGTTTGTTTTGTTCTTTTTTTGTTTCTGTTTACTCTTATTTTTTAACTATTTCGGATAACATCATGTATTAGGTTTTTAACACTTACCTTTGAACATTTGTATTTTTTTGTTAGTGGCGAATAAATAAATACATACATACATACATACATCAGTTTTGAACAGAGCAGATTTATTACATACCTAACTTTTCTAGAAACGCCCTCTTTACTGATATACTTCGTTGTTTTTAATCATACAGATTCGGGTTGATTTTTATGCATATTAATATATTGTATCTTCCATGGTTTATATTTTCAATTGGGTTTTATTTTTATTTTTGATTTGGAATTTTAAATATGTCAGGTTAAAAAAAGAAGTGGCATTTTTACCAGAGCATAGAATTACTTTTTGTGGATTTCATTTCATTCGTCTGTTTTGAAATTTTTCAAGAACATTTTTATAGGTGCATATTTATGTAATCTGCTGTGAGATATTTTCTTGTGTTTTTCACACATAACTAGTAATTTCATTATTACTAGGCAACTAATTTATTTATTTATTTATTGCAAAGCCATTTTCTTTTTGATTGTTAAGTGACAAGATATTTTTATGAAATTTCACTATTGCTGTATAGATACATCAAAAAAGAGACGATCTTGGGCGAGGTATTGGGAAAAAAGCAGCAGGGAGCAAAAAGACAGGAAATGCTGGTGCTCGTTTGGCTTGTGGAGTGATCGTTCATGCACCACTTACAACAGTATTTGAAGCGTTGCATGGAAAAAAGGCACCGAAAGGCAAAAGATGGTAATGAATACCAGACGATCAATTGAAGTCTCCCACCTGTGTAAAAGTTGACTACTAAGCCGTCTGTGATATCCCATATGTAAAAGGAATGTATTGTTTTCTTATTTTAACGCGAAATTCCCCATGTAGATACACTGCTGGGTTCTGTTCCTCATTGGGTAAAAATTTCCGGAGTATTCTTTTTTATTCTTTTTTTTTGTATTCTTTTTTTTTTCGAGTCCATTTTTGTACAGTTCCCAAATGTAAGAGAGTTTTGATGTGATTTTTTAAAATTAAGAAACCTTTTTCTGGAGAATATTAATTATACATATAGTTACTTTTGTAATAAAAATTGTATAACACGGATGTGTGGGATGGTGTTTAATTGAAATAACGTTAGCAAGTACTTGATTTTACTGTTGCAGGTCTTGGTCATTTGTGGTTGTAAAAAGCGTCTTTCCCTATACCTTCCCCCTATTTCCCCCATATCTTTCACCATATCCTTCCTTATATCTTTTTAACTATTCGGCTGATTCAGAGCATTTGTATATTGAAATAACATCTTCACTAACAAACGCTTAAGAGTCAATGAAGCCCTTCCCCAAAAGATGAAGTTTTTGAAGTGAGCTCTCACACGATTGACTGATTTGCATGTCTCACAGTCTATTATACATAACTGTTGTAAATAATCATGTTCAAAATATTTGCAAATACCGGCAGTGGACAGGGGCAGGTCTTCCTGTAGGCGGTATGGTCCTGGTTTAGACCATCTGCTCTTCCCCCAGTGACCTTGTAAAATAAGTAGGTTTTTTGTCGCATATTCCTCTGTCATGATGGAAAGCAGGCGATAGACTTGCATATTTGAATTTTTGGGGTTGCCAAGTGATCATAATTAGATTTCCTTTGAAGGAAAAGTCACGGGCTTAGAATAGGTTTTATGGAAAAGTTTTACTGCAAAGTCTCGTCTCCCACTCTGCTTGATACCTACAGCAGTAAAGCCGTTAGTCAACAATACTATGAATAGTTCAATATCAGTAAAATTTAGATCGAATGCTAAATTCCTCTAAAATCCTACTACTGGTAGTACTAACCTTTTCATGTCAGTTGCCCAATTGGCCACTAGTGCATCAGGTGGGTGCTTTAGGTACGGAATAACGCAGGCATAACTTGTTACTGTCCCGTGAGCAAACGTGTACTGTCTAAATGAGCAACAAAATTTGAGAAATTGTTGATGAGCAGTTACATTCACTTCCGGTTTGTATAATGACTTACAGTTACAGATAAATCACCCCACATTTCTAATGTGGGAGTAAACTCCTCATTCTAACCCCACTCCTCCCTTGTACCAGCATAATCGAAGAGTGAAAATTCTAATAAAACCTTTATCTCTTGACGCAATTGCTTTGAAATGTGGTATCTCTGCCTTTTTGAAAAACTAATTGATATTTACTCAACCTGTGTATACCTTGGGTAAAAGGGAGGAACTGCAATGCTACAATTTAATTTTTTTAAATGAAAAAGGCCTCCAAATTGCAGGATTACTTTTCGGGTGAGCAAAATAAAAACTTTCTTGCTCTGTATTGGAATATTTATAATCGTGTCAACAAAAGTCATTAGGAACAGGAATTAAAATGGAGCAACAGGCTTTTTTCTATGATCTGGAAATCTATTGGTTTGTCAGAGATGTTACGTAATGTGATTGGCGACTGATGGGTAATCAGGAAGTCATAGAGGGCGTGGAGATAATGTATTATAGTAATTTGTTCCAGTTTACAATTTCTATCTTCCTCCTCGCAACTGCGCTAGACTCCTGGTGAGGATATAATTCGCGTTGACTATCTTAGTGTGAGTCGAGCAAGGTTTGTCATCATAGTTTTTCAATTTCTCTCTTACCAAATCTGATATTTCTCTATCATATCCCATAGTCTGATGTTTACGACCTAGCACCTTCAGCTGCCAAAATAAGAGGCACAATTCTGCTTCAGGAACTTGAAAATTTCTTAAAGCTCTCTTTATCATAATGAAGTTACACGATAAACATTTATTAAAACGAAAAAATGACCAACAAACTGGGCACTATTTGTATTGCTTCAAATGGCTATTTAGTTGGTTAAGAATGGTTGATCGAAATAAGCTGATAAAAAGATAAGAGATCGCCTGGAAGTTACCATGTACATATAATATCAACATACTAGTGCAATAAATGCAAGAATATCTTTACGAACCAAGGTAGTTAAAGCGAGACGTTGAAGCATAAAACTTTGGAAAATCTACCCCATAATTATTTTTATCAGTTCATAATTAGAAGTGTGTTACTACCGACAGAGAAAATACCAATGACCACCTCCTACTTCTCACTTCTGTAAATGCGCTATTTACAAAATTGTAGCAAACCGCGTTTATTTTGATCGAAAACTGTTCCGATGGCATTTGACTGGACCGCAAGAATGAGAAAACACAAGTCAAGCGAGTTTTCATCTGAATGCGTCAAACAAACAGAGGATCAGAGTAGCCAGACAATTTGAAGAATATACACATTGTTCATTTACATACAAATACATCTGTCACAGAACCGTGAATATAGTAAAAATCTCAAGATTAAACTACTTGTTCAAAATTATTGATTAACACAGGTACTATTGCACCTACATAGAAGACAGAAGAGTCTTGTCTATCTTTTGTACTCGTTGTGCTGTTTTTGAGTCTAATTTGAAATTATATTTTATGGAGAAATGGCTTTTCAAGAAGTAACTCTTGGTACACTCTCAACTGTTTTGGGAAAGTTAGGAGACTTGCAGAGATATCACGCCCTCTTTTACTGGGCACATTGAGCTTTTCAGTGTAATTATAGCTTTAAATAGGAAGACAGTAAAACAAAGAGATAAGAACGTAGTGTACACTTAAAGATTATATAGGGTTTTTCTGTAAAAGCTTTGTAGAGAGAAAATGGGACAAGAAACACATTTAGCGTTGGTAGTACCTTCAAAATAGACGATGCATTGTACTTGAATACTGCAAATAGAATAACGTCTATTTTGATAAATATCTTTTAGTTCTATCTAATCTTAAACCTTTTTTTCAGGTACATGTAAAGGACTAAAATGAGGAAATGGGGAAACCGTGTGATCATTATTGGTACTAAAAACAAGCTTAAGGTTTGGATTAAAAATACACAAAGAGTGACCAAGTATTGATTAATAAAAAAGAATTGATCACATCGTTACTAATTGGGGTGCTTAATCTATTTTCTGGTTCAATGAAAAACAATGGAACCGAAAAGAAACAATTCACGTAATTCATATTTTAAGACGATGAAATAGCAATGTGGGGTGCTGGGTGAATTGTTGAAATTTCCGAGAATCAACAATTATAAATAACATCACAAAACATGACCTGAATGACCTGAGAGAAGGAAGTGAGAATAAAAAAAACTATGGCACTCTTTCAGTTCCCATTGCCACGTCCCAGGAAGAAACGAGTTATTTTTCGATTGGAAGAGTTCTTGGATCAGATAATTCAGTTAATAATTTTTTTGTTGATTGTCCCATCAAATGGACTGTATTGAAAAAAGGCAAATAAGGAACTAGTCAGATTGGTGTTGCCTTTCGAATCTTATGAACGTTTTTTGAATCAAGGGGAAAATCCCCAAATGACAATAAGTTTTATATCACATGCGGAAAATTATAAAACACTCGACAGGCAGTTTGAAGATGCTTCAAGGCTGTTGAAACCACTGTTATTACGTTTTCATCAGTTGCTTGAAAAAACATGTAGTAAAGTAAAATGATCTTCTTCAGATTTTCTACTCATCTGTAATTTGTGTATTAACCAACGATAGGAAAAGAAAAGCTAACCACTAGTTCATCATCGTGTACGGAAGGCTCATGTTTGAGCCGCCGTGGCTTCTTTCGTCATTGCTTGGCATTTGGCCCGGTCCTGAGCTGCTCTGTATGCTTATACTATAGAAAGTCCGGATTCTTCTCTTACATTGTCTACATACCGTGCTCTTGGCCTTCCCCTTTTTCTTGTTCCATCAACCATACCAAGGATCACTTCTTTTTCCAGGGTGTCACTTCTTAGTATGTGACCTAAGTATGAAAGTCTTCGGCTCACTGTGGTTGGGAGCAGTCGCTTGTGACACTGTATTCTGAGCAAGACTTCCTCGTTTGTTACTCGTTCAGTCCAGCTTATCCTTAACGCTCTTCGATAGCACCACATCTCAAAGCTGCGGAGTCGCTTCCTGTCACTCTTCTTGAGAATCCACGACTCACAACCAAAGGTTGCAATAGGAAAGACCAGTGCGTTTAGTAACCTGACTTTCGTTTTCCTAGATACTGATCTATTTTTCCATACTGTTGTGAGTGCTGATGTTGCGTTTTTGGCGACAGCAATCCGCTTCTTAACTTCAGGTGAATCGTTACAGTCATTAGTAATGAGGACTCCTAAGTAGGTGTATTGGTTGACAGATTCCAGAGGCTGACCATTGACAAGTATACTGTGTTCGTCGTTGGTTTCTCTGGACAGAATCTTCAATACCTTAGTCTTCTTCACATTCAATAACAGTCCAGCGCTTTCCGAGCTTCTTGTCACTCAGTCTACAAGATCTTGTAGTTCCTCCAGCGTACTCGCTATCAACACTACATCATCGGCGTATCTCAGATTGGTTATACACCGTCCTCCTACTTTTACGCTTCCTTCAAAGTCTTCCAGAGCTTCTCTCATTATGCATTCTGAATAAATGTTGAAGAGGTGCAGGGAGATAGTACAGCCCTGTCTCACGCCTTTTTCAATCTGAAACCATTCGGAATCACCATGTTTTGTGCGGACTTTCGCTTTTTGATCCTTGTACAATCCCATTAACAGTTGGATGATGTGTGTGGATGCTCCTATTCTCTTCACAGCTGCCCATAATTTATCACGTATCACCATATCAAAAGCCTTTGAGTCATCTGTGAAGCAAAGGTATAAATCCTTGTTCCGCTCGCTGTTCTTTTCTATCACCAGCTTTAAGTTGAGGATTTGGTTTCTGGTACCTCTACCTGGTCGGAACCCTGCTTGTTCTTCTGCAGTCTCTTGGTCCAGTGTTGTTTTCAGTCTTTTGGCAATGATTTTCAGTAGGATGTTGCTACTATGGCTAATTAACGCAATTGTGCTGTTGTTGCAACATTGTTAAGTGTTTCCCTTCTTCGGAATTGGGATGAATACCGAATTCAACCAGTCTTGAGGCCATCTCTTTTCCTTCCAAATCTTGGTGCAAAGTTTGTGATAGAAAATTATGCCTGCTTCTCCCGAGTTCTTTATTAACTCTGCGGTTACTTCGTCATCTCCCCGGCTCTTCCCTGCCTTCAGTTCTTTGATTGCCTCCCGGACTTCTTCCAGTAGTGGAGCTGGCTCGTTTTCCATGTCTTCCATCTCTAGGTTGGAGGGTGGTATGTTGTTATTCCTTGCATATAGAGTTTTGCAATACTCCTTCCATCTCTCGCGTACCTTTTCTGCATCGCAGATAATGTTGCCCTCTTTATCTTTGATAGTATCAACGCTTGCCTTAAACTTCTTCGTTATGTTCTTTACTCCTTGATACAAGTCTTTGGTAGAGTTTGTAGTGGAGTCTTCCCCAACTTTTTCGCATTGATCGTTTATATACTCTTCCTTGTCACGCCTCAGTAATCTTTGTACTATCTTGTGCTGGTTCTTATACTTTTCTTCGTCTTTTTTGCTCTTTGCTTTAAATGGTTTCAACTTTCTTCTCTTTTCTACTTCAATCAGTGTCTCCTTGGAGATCCAGAAAGCCTTCTTCTGATTCTTTGTGGTAATATTTTCTTTTGCAAAGTTGAGCAGAGCTTCCTTGCCTTCTGACCATAACTCGTCAGGTGTCTTCTCATCTTCACTCGTCAGAAATGCTTCGAATCTGTTGGCGATTGACACTCTATATAGGTTGTTGAAGCAGCTGTAGTCAAAAGTCTTAGGTATGTGCATTGTGTTGTGTCGCTTTGCAAGCTTGGGCTGAAAGTTGGCAACTAGTAGCTGGTGATCGCTATGGCAATCAGCTCCAGGGCGTGTTTTTACATCCTTGACACAGCTGCGCCACCTTTGCTGGATAATGATATAATCGATTTGATTTTTTTGTCTTGCCATCAGGTGATGTCCATGTGTACTGATGTCTGGGATGGTGCCCAAACAGTGTGTTTGGGATTAACAGATTGTTTGTGTTGCAAAATTCAATTAAGGGACTCCCTCTCTCGTTTCTGTCTCCGAGGCCGTATCTACCCTGTGCTGCCGTGGACGTGTTTTCTTTTCCAACTTTTGCGTTGAAATGTCCAATCATCATTAACATGTCTCTGTTTGGAACGGACTCGATCGTTTCTTGGAGCATCTCATAGAATTGCTCTATTTCTTCGTCGCTTGCGGCGCTTGTTGATGCATAGGCAACGATAAGAGACAGATTGTAAGGGCTTGCTTTGAACTTAATATACAAGCTTTGGCCACTGTCTTTTCTACAATTACTCCTACTCCGTGGCTGTAGCCTTCGCCCTCTTCCTTTCCTGAGAAACAGATGGTTTTACTTTCCGCTCTGAAACTACCTTTCCCATTTCAGTTGGTCTCACAAATGCCCATGATATGAATGTTACATTGGTCCAATTTGTCGCAGACAATCTTGAGTTTTCCAAGTTCTTTCATTTTCCTGACATTCCATGTTCCAATGTTGAGAGGCTTTCTGATTTGAGTTCTTCCAGTAGTCCACTTGTCATTGTCAGCCTGGTTGCTCACTGAACAACGCGTCCCTTGTTGTCCCACGCGACAGACGATGTGGCATGGATTTCTTGTCTTTGTAGTCATGACGAATGAAGTGGTCTGGAGGTTGAATAGTGGTGGTAGGGCCACCAACTTCCTTTCCACCACCGCAGACCCTATCCTAGGGAGGTGTGCCCAACCGTTCTCCTGTTTATTGGGTCTTCCGCCTGGCCGTGCGATACACCAGCCGTTGGTCGGATAGTAATGACTCTTCCGCCTGGATATATCATCAGATGAGCTGCTGCCCTCGCCTTCACCGTAACCCTGGTTGGGGAGCTTTGGGGTTACTCGATTTGCTCAAGGTCTACCCCAGGACTGCGCAGGGAAGGAGCGTCTCATACCTCCTTGCAGGTTAGAGGTTGTCCTAGGAGAATCCCCCGCTGCGTACCCTAAACCACTAGTTAGCTAATATATTTATTTTGCCCTCAAAACAATATGAAAAGCCCTCAAAATGACATCACATATATATCGTGTAGAGACATACTAGTGCAGGTTCACCATGTATGACCTCGTTAGCTCGGCCAACTAAGACGTCAAATCAAAGGTTTTGAAGCTTAAAACATTGCTTTTAGAGATCAAAAACGAATACGTTTGGAGTAGCGTGGTCACTTCATACCTACTCTCATTTACGAACACACACACACACACACACACACACACATACACACACGTACACACACGTACACAACTGTGTTCAATGTAGAAATAGATAATATATTTCTACTCTAATACTTTCTGTTGTTACATAAATAATATCAAATATATTCTTTCATCATAATAATNTGGATATATCATCAGATGAGCTGCTGCCCTCGCCTTCACCGTAACCCTGGTTGGGGAGCTTTGGGGTTACTCGATTTGCTCAAGGTCTACCCCAGGACTGCGCAGGGAAGGAGCGTCTCATACCTCCTTGCAGGTTAGAGGTTGTCCTAGGAGAATCCCCCGCTGCGTACCCTAAACCACTAGTTAGCTAATATATTTATTTTGCCCTCAAAACAATATGAAAAGCCCTCAAAATGACATCACATATATATCGTGTAGAGACATACTAGTGCAGGTTCACCATGTATGACCTCGTTAGCTCGGCCAACTAAGACGTCAAATCAAAGGTTTTAAAGCTTAAAACATTGCTTTTAGAGATCAAAAACGAATACGTTTGGAGTAGCGTGGTCACTTCATACCTACTCTCATTTACGAACACACACACACATACACACACATACACACACGTACACAACTGTGTTCAATGTAGAAATAGATAATATATTTCTACTCTAATACTTTCTGTTGTTACATAAATAATATCAAATATATTCTTTCATCATAATAATCATAATAATATAGAAATGCCATCTAAATTTCCAGCTTGTATATTAGAAAACTGTTATTTACAACATCTTCGTAAAATACTTAAAGATAATAATATAATATATTATTTTGATATTAATAATAATAAAAAGTATTATAACAAAGCAAATAAACATCAATGTATAAGAGCTATCAAAAGAACATTCCAAACTATGATATTTCAAGTCTACCAATAATGAATCCAAGTCAAGTAGCACCAATGCGTGAAACTTTGAAACCTGAGTTAGATAATTTACCTAAAAACGCAAAAAAACATCCAATATACACTTTATATTATGCTACACCAAATGGGGAAATATTTAATTCAAAATCAAAATGAGCATTAAATGGAACTAAAGTAGCTGCTGGTTTATCACTTAATCCTTGTGTTGATGGTATTCCAATGGACTTTTACTACTTTAATAAATTTATATATGAATGTTTTTATAATATTATATTAGATAAAGATATTACAATGAAACATCTTGATAATAATATATTAAATAATAATATATTTAATGATAAACCAATAAAAGTAAATAAACAATGCATTAATAAAATAATATAATATAAAATAAATTAAAAGTTTTTTTATTAGAATAATAATATATTAAATATAGAATGAATGATAAAGAAAGATAGATTTAATAAATTATAATTATAAAAATGATGATAAATTTATGTTTGATGATGATTATATTCTTCGCTTATTAAGTGAAGATATATTAAATCAATTATCTTATACAACAGTACTAAAAATATATGAATCAATATATTTTTCTCTTAATAGAACAAATAAATCAAAAATAGATATGATAGATAGGATTTTAGATGCTAAAGAAAGACAACAAGATATTGACTTTTAAAAACTATTATATCACCAGATATTACTACTTATCAACAAAATTTTCCATTAAAAAAATGAATCTATATTACTATATAAATAAATATGAATAACGTACGACAAAATATTAGCGTTGATGAATTGATGGTTAAAACTATAAAAGAATTAAGAAATATAGCCAAAGAGCATAAAATAGTAAATGTCTATAAATATAATAAGAGAGATTAAGCTACTTAAATTGCTAAATTTTATGGATATAAACCTGTTATAGTATCTAATAATATTCAAGACTATCAAATATATGATGATATACCAACTAATTCTGATATAAATAATTATATTCATTCAGAAGACACTGAATATTTTCAAGAATATTATACTGACATATCAAGTTATTATGATAGAGAAGAATTTATAAATAATGAATATCCTAAAGTTAAATATATATTAAATAACTTA
The DNA here is from genome assembly GCA_003991215.1 of Morbakka virulenta. Lineage (NCBI taxonomy): Eukaryota > Metazoa > Cnidaria > Cubozoa > Carybdeida > Carukiidae > Morbakka > Morbakka virulenta. Next base: position 355,599 of record RDPX01000019.1, read on the forward strand.
AATAGACCATTTAAGTTTAGAATAAAAGTTATAGCATATTTAAGACGACATAATGAAATTTTCCCTGAAGAATTTAGATTATATACATCTCTCATTAAAAGAGATTTGAAGAATGAACTAGAGCATTTAAAGACACAAAGTTCTGGTTGGACTTTATCATATTTTACTAGATTTTATTTACATATTCCAATAATAAATATTTCTCGAGGTGGAACTTATATTAAATTACCAGATGAAATAACTAACAGAAAAGCTACATGAAATATTGATAATTCCAAAGAACAAGATAATAAATGTTTTCTATGATCAGTTATTGCTAGTAAAATACAATGTGATAACAGTCATCCAGAGAGATTATCTAATTATAAACCTTATATATCTATGTTTAATATTTCTTCATTAAATGATAAATTTCCAATTCCTACAAGAGATTTATGTATAAATAAATTTGAAAATGATAATGATTTAATAATTAATATTTATGCTTTATCTAACAATGAAAATCCAGAATCAAAAAGTGATTTAATACGTAGATCTAATAGACTTGTATATTATTATAAACAACTTATTCAATATTCTAATCAGTTAGAATCAACAAATGATATTAGTAACAAATTTATCAATCAAACATATAACAATCAAATTTTTAGAGAGTTAGATAATATAAACGCTAAGATAATTAATTTATTCATATACAAAGGTCATTATGTTTTAATAAGAAATTTATCTAAACTTTTAAGACGACAGACTAATCGCAACAACAGTCATAATGGAAATAATTCATTAAATTTTAGATATTGCCATAGATGTTTATGTAATTCTTTATCTGCAAGTAGATTAATTTCACATATTAAATACTATATTTCTGTTGAAAAGCAAGCACATGCTAAGTTACCATCTATAAATTCTTCTAAATTATCATTTATTGAAAATAATTATAAATCTTTATTTAAACATCCATTTACTATCTATGCTGATTATGAAGTAATTCAGAAAACAACAGATGACTTAAAGTCAAGAAATGCTAAAACAATCCATATCCCATCTCAAGCTGGATTTTACATTGTTAATGAATTTGACAAGAATGAATATCATCATTATGCTGGTAAAAATGCTGATGAATATTTTGTTAATCAACTAATTAAAAGTGTTATAACAGATAGTGATTCAATATATAACAAATATTATCAAAATCGAATTTATAAAGTTCCTGATGTTTCTCAAAATATAATAAATAATACTAAAATTTGTAGCATATGTGAAAAATTATTTAAAGAAACTGATATTAAAGTAAGAGATCATAATCATTTTACTGGTAAATTTCGCGGTATAGCACATCCGAAATGGAAAGTTAAAGCATCACCACCATTATTTATTCCAATATTCTTTCATAATTTCTCTGGATATGATTCTCATCTATTTATCAAAACATTGACTAAACATCCTGATATTTCATCTGATGATATTAGAGTTATACCATTAACACAAGAGAATTAAATTTCAATATCAGTTAGATTTAAGTTCAGTAACAAACGTTATATTGATCTTAGGTTTTTAGATTCACTTAGATTTATGAAAGATGAAAGAATCATTAGATGTATTAGCTTCATCACTTCAAGAAACAAAATTTATTGATCAAGAATTTAAAGATTCACATTTACTGAAGCGCAAAGGTGTATTTCCGTATGAATATATGGATTCGTTTGAAAGATATAATGAAACTAATTTACCTTCAATAGATAAATTTTATTCTACTTTATATGCTAAACACGTTTCACATGATGATTATTTATATGCTCAGAAAATTTGGAATCATTTTAATATGAAAACATTAAAAGATTATGCTGAACTATATATGAAAGTAGATATTATATTACTAGCTGATATCTTTGAAGAGTTTAGAAGCCTCTGTTTTGAAGTATATAAGCTTGATCCAGTATTTTATTTTACAGCAGCCAATTTAGCATGTTCAGCGTTGATAAAGAGAACTAATATTACATTAGATTTAGTAACTGATCAATATACTTTAGAATTCTTTGAAAAACAGATTCGAGGTGGGAGTTGCAATCCAATCTATAGATTTGCAACAGCTAATAATAAATATTTATCAAATCATGATGTAAAAAAACCATCACCATTTATAAAATATTTAACTTTACAAATCTGAATGGTTGGGCTATGTCACAAAAGTTACCAACAGGTAATTTTAGATGGTTAAATCAAGATGAAATCAACTTATTTAGAGATAAACTTTTAAATGATGAAATAGATTTAGAATCATCAACAGGATATACTTTGGAAGTTGATATCTATTATCCAGAAAAGCTACATGATTATCATAACGCATTACCATTTCTACCAGAACAATTAACTTATCCTGATGGTTGTGTAAAATTAACACCAAACTTAAATAATAAATACAATTACATATTAAATATTAAACTATTACATCAAGCTTTAAAACATGGGTTACAGTTAATAAAAATACATAGAATTATATCTTGTGATCAAAAACCTTGGATGAAAGATTATATAGATATGAATACTACATTAAGAGCAGAATGTACAAGTTCCTTTGGTAAAAGTTTCTTTAAACTAATGAATAATTCTCCATATGGTAAAACTATTGAAAATATGAGAAATAGAATTGATTTAAAACTATCAAAAACAAATGAATATACACAAAAGCAAATGTCTAAACCAACTTATAAAAACCACGTTAAATTTAGTGATAATCTTACAGCTATTTCATTGGATAAAACAGAAGTATATTTTAATAAACCAATTTGCATTGGTTGTCAGATATTAGATATATCTAAAACACTATTATATCAGTTCCACTATGAATATTTGAAAATTAAATTCCCTAATCAAAGATTATGCTACTGTGACACAGACAGTTTAATATATATATTCAAACAGATGACTTTTATAATGGTATTAGAAATGATACCAATAAATGGTTCGATACATCAGTGTATAAAAATAAGGATTTACCAGCAGCAAACAAGAAAATTCCAGGATACATGAAAGATGAATGTGAAGATGATGAAATTTCACACTTTATAGCATTACGTCCCAAAATGTATTCATATTATTTAAATAATGATATATCAACAACTGTTAAGCATGTGAAAGGTATATCTAAAACAATTCAAGATAAAGAGATAACATTTAATGATTTATATAATGTTTTAATTACTCAACAATCTCAAAATCGAGATATTGTCAGATTTCATCATGATAACCATAATATTTATACTATTAAGGAAACAAAAGTTGCACTTGATCCTAATGATAATAAACGAGTGATTTTAAATGATAAAATATCAACTGTTAGCTATGGTCATTGGCGACTAAATTCTAATAATATTAACTATAATTAACAAGAAATTTCAATTAAAGAAATAAATATATATAAGTATATAATAAAGATGAACAATACTTATCAATCACTCAACTTAACAAATGTCATTGAAAGCACTCAACAATTACCAATATTATTTCCAGATGACTTAGATTCTAAATTTGAAGATTATCATTTAACTAACTCAATTCCATTCAGAGAATTACCACTAGGTGACTTTAGAATTATTTCTGAAAGAGGTTTTAAAACAAAAGATAAAAGAGAATGTCAAGTATTAACATTAATTTCTAAAAATGAAGAAAAGTTTACAGTATTTTCACCTGATAGACTTAGAGAACAACTATTTTCATCTCCTAATTCGTTTATGTTTATTCGTGATTTAGGTTTGAAAACATCAGAAATAACTGGAAATCAATACTTTGACTTCCAATTAGCTTAATTAGAGATATAAAATCTATATTATATATAAACAATGAATGATAAAGATAAAATATTTGATGCAATTAAAGATGTATATAATTCCCTAGGATATGGTCTCTCAGAATCATGTTATCAAACAGCTTTAACATTAGAATTAAAAGAAGACTTTAAAACAGTAGAAACAAAAAGATCAGTTTCAATAATATATTTAAATCATGAAATCACAGTATGTAGAGCTGATATTGTTATTAATAACATTTATATATTAGAATTAAAATAAACAAATTATAAACTTTCAGATAAAGAAGAAAATCAATTAAAACGATATATGAAAATATTAAATATTAATAATGGAATTTTAGTTAACTTTTGAAAAGAATTACAAATTAAAGATATAATCTAATAATAGTATATAATAAAGATGACAGAAGACTATAATAATAGTTATTCAACAGATATTATAGAATTTAGCGATGCTCAATCTGATATTACTGAAATTAGTGACCTTGAAACTGACATTACAGATAATGAATCAATTGATATTGAATTAACAGATAATGAAGATGATCAAACTTTAATTGAAGAAATGATTAATAGATATTATTATTTAATAACAGAATTAGTTGATGAATATGGTATTGAATTTCTATATGCTAAAGATATATTAGAACAAGTAATTCATATTTATATAACGTATGAACCAGATTGTGAATTTGAGGAGTTTTTCGATGTAATTACATCAACATTTATTAATTAATTTCTATTAGAGAGATAGAATCTATATAGTATATAATAAAAATTGCTGATATTAACGAGATGATAACTGAGATATATAATAAACTTATTAAACCAAATAACAAATATAACAATGAAAAATTAGGTAAGAGAATGGCTTTGAGACAATATTTTATCTATTGTTATACTAAAGAAGGTATATATCGAGAGTTAACTCCATTTGAGTTAAAATATGGTAATTTTGATGATATTAAAATCTTAGCAGCTCAAATAACTTTTAAGTTACTTAAACAAGAAGATAAACAGAATATTGAAGAAGCTTATAAAAGAATGTCTGATCTAGAATTAGAGCATTTAAAGAATATGTAAATTATTATAATAACATATATATATGTAATATAAATTTTAATATATTGTTTTTACCGCTTTTAGATTATATTATTATGATATATAAGAATTATATTTTCTTTGATTTTCATAAGTGAATAATGCTTGTGTATTACTATAATGAAATCGTTTAATAATTTCATCTACTGTTGGATTATTATATTTTAATGGTATTCTATGATCAATTTCCCAAAGATTACCATGATTTTCCCAGGTCATACCACTTTTAAATGATAATTCTAAATGAGTTTTATAATGAGATATAGTACACCCTAAGACATTTTTAACATTAATATTAACTGTAGTAGGTAAGTTTCAAACTGCTTGGATTCTACATAAAGTAAGGCTTTTCAGATAGCATTCAGGTGAGCAAGGGAAACATTTAAATCTTTGTTTGTTGTTTTTACACATAGATGAACCATTGCAAAGTAAACATTGATATTTAAATCGATTTTGTATACAATTATACTTAGTATTATTAATTATTATTTGATCTCTACAACTTTGACAATATTTAGTAATACGTTTTCCATTCTTAGAAATATATTGATTAATTGGTTTAATTACAGAGCATTTAATACAATTTTTACTTTCCATAGCTATATATTATACATTTTAAATCTCTAATAGATACATCTACTTAAAATATTATATATATATATATCATTTTGCTTAATTATTGTACTTAAGTACAATTGGAGAATTAAAAATATATATAAAATATAATGGGAACTAATAAAACTTGTACAAGATGTATAAAGCTTAAAAGTATAAATTAATTTATTTCATATACTAATAGAATATTAAAAACGTGTTAAGCATGTCGCGAATACCTCATTAATAATCGTAAGAAATGTATTCACAATCGGCAAGATCATCAATGTAAGGAATGTAAATACTAAATAATTTATTTAGTAAATTCTATCAACTACCAAAGTTGCTGTAATAGTAAATTCACTTTCAGTGCTATTATTAGTGACTTTAACTTCAATTCTCTCATTTCCATCGAAATTTTTAACAATGCAACTGCCAAAACTTTCATTTAAATAGTGCTTTTTAATAACAGTCTCTGTCATAACATCGCCTTCACCTGTCTCAACAACTATTTCTAATTGGCCTTTGTCATATTCTCCATTTAAATCACTAATTGAATCGATTTTATATCAACCAGAATTCATTAATTTAACATTAAAATCTGTAGTTAAATCTGTAATAGTTGAATCAGAAATTACAGTCTTCATTGTAATCAAATTAAAAGTACTTGGAAGTACAATAACATCTTCACTACTTTCAAACACTGAAACAGTTCTATAATCGTTAATCATATCTAATTTACTTTAAGATATTCAACATTTACTGCGCAAGTATCATCATCTCCGTGTGTAGCTATGTTATTAACTCCAAATCCATTCATACTTACATCTTGAGTAGGACTGAAAGCAATTCCCTTTTTAACTTGATCTAGTTCTAGTTCAATATCGTTACAAAGTAATCTAATTCTATTAAAGAATTGCTGCTCATTATACATTGTTGGGTTATAAACTTTGCGCATTGCCATCTTTTATATTAATATAATATTAGATTGTAAATGCTAAAATAACGTAATCTGACTACTACTGTCGAAGATTCAAATGTCAACATGGAGCAATACTTCAGTTGGTTCGGACTCTCGATTACTTAATTAAAATAGTATGTTTAGAAGAGGTATTTTCGAGAGAATTGGGACTGGTTTCCCGATTAAGTTTGAGATTAATGCTGAACCATCTTGTAAATCATTTTTACCTAGGAATCGAATCATTTTACTACTACATTTGTTGCATTTGCCAGCTAGAGCAATTCTATTATTTTTAGTCTTACCAAGCTTTGGTTTATCTTTCCATGTTTGTTTACTTCTACATTTAACGCAAAAACCCAATAAATTCATCTTTATTATATATATATTACATTTATATTTCCTTTTACAGAAATGATAATATATAGTTATATGGACAACGGAACCGTTCCTACACTTGTTATTAAACAACATTATAAATATCTAAAATATGGTGCAACAGAAGATGGTAAAATATATAATTTAAAGAATAATCGAATTGTTGGTCAATCTCTAGATGGGTCAAAATATTTAAAATTTAATATATATTATCCAGATAATAAAAATCATTTTGTAAGACAATCACATAGATTTATATATGAGTGTTTTTATGGAGAAATCCTTAACGGATTAGTAGTAGATCATATTGATAATAATAGATTAAATAATAATATTATTAATTTGCAAGCAATTACACAAAGTCAGAATTCTCAAAAGAATTGTAATTATGTAAATACATTTTCTAGAACAAAACCTGTTTTAATGATTAATATAGAAACAAAAGTAAAAACACTATTTAAATCAGCTTATCAATGTGAAAAACACCATGGTATAGCTAGAAGTTCTATTCATGCTATTTCTAAAAACATAAAATATAGAAAATCAGCAACATCAAAATTAGATGGTGAAAAATATACATTTAGATATTTAAATTAAATTTAATCTCTCTAAAACAAATTTATCATTATTTTCAAAATCACTCGGTGAGTAATTTAATTGCCATTTTATATAGCTTTTATAATCATTAATGGGTTGAATCCAATCTATACAAAAATATCCGCATTTAACAGAGTCAAAAGCTTGGATTCTACATGTGTTATGAATAACTTCATCATCTTTAGTTTTAGCTAGTTTCAATGCTTCAGGAAGAAGTGTCATTGCAAAAGAATCAAAGTACATAGTGATTCCATTTATATTTTTCATAGCTACGAAGTGCTGCCCTCGACCTTGAGAATCATCAGTATTAATGATAAATATATCTTTATCATTTAGTTTATCAGGTAATTTATCTCGAGAATAATGTACTCGAAAACCAAAATAATTATCCATCTCAAAGTTGCTTAAAGCTTTTCCATCTGCTTTCTTCAGTCAATCTGACTTAGTACCTGCTCTTAAAGTACCTTTAGCTCGTGTTAAACCAGATCCAAGTAAACTAGGTAACAGACTTGTGGCTAAACCTGCTAATAACATAGGTAAGAAGCCACTCCGCTACATTTTAATATCATCATTCATCTTGTTAACAAAATTATCTTTTACAACTTTCTGACATTGACATAAATTTCGTAACTTCATAATATGTTCTAAATCATTTCTATTTAGTTTAAAACTATTTCCTTTTGCTCGAACTATTCCTTTACCTTTTGTTGCACGATGTGCTAAGCCATTAGTAACCCCACCTAGAGCACTTAATCCAAGTGTCGCAGCAACTTTGGGAAGTATCTTCTTAACAAACGGTAAGGCTAATTTGAAAATAGAGCTAATCCCATTTCCTTCTTGCACCTTATTTTCATCAAATTCATTTAAAACCATGAGCTTTAAAACATCACTATTAATTTTCTTAATTTCATTTGGAGTAACTTTAAACTCTATTTCACTATGATTCTTCTTAACCTTACTAACACTATCAACCTTCTTCAATTGTGTCATACTTAAATTTAACCTAACACTTTTATCATTAGATACTTTCTTAAGTTTATTAACTTGTCTATCAGTTAAATTTAAGTTAATATTACCGTTATCACTAATGTTTTTAGCACTAACGTGAATAGTAACTCCTTCATTATTCTTTATAGCTGATTTAACTTTTGATAATTGATTATTACTTAACATAAATGAAACACTTTTATATTCATTCATTATTATTATTTATCTAGATTGTACGAGTATTTTGAGGATTTGCATAATCTATTGGACTGACTTTATTTCTAGCTAATATAACCATTAATGTACCATTTAAGTTAGAAGTTCCTCTAAGTCTAATTGTTTGCATAATATTTTGATTACTTTCACAAATTTCTTGTCTATTTAAATCAATAACATATAGTCTATATCTAGCAAGCCAATCAGTATAGGTATTTACATCTTTACCTTGAGAATTAAAGTTTTCTGCTAAAAGTCTATAAGCTTCTTGATCAGTTGCAACATTCATGTTAAATAAATCTTTAGAATCAATTTCAACATTAAAGTTTCTAACTACTATTTGACTACCAGTTTGTATCCATTGTTGATCATCAACATGACTATGTACCACAAAGAAATTTTTCTAATACCAACAAGATTAGTACCAAGTAAAGTAGTAAATTGATTATTTGCAGTAACTTGTGTTGTATTTTCTAATATATAATCCATATAATCCCATTCAATTTCTTTAGTGAAGTTTCCAGATTGAATTGCTTTCATTAATTTAGTATTTTCACTAGTTGGTAAAACAACTTCAGGAGCAAGTAATTGTGCACTTGTCATAGTAATTCTTGATACTTGTCCAGCACTTCTATAAAGAGCTCTATTCTGATGATTTAATTGTAGTTCTAACTCAACAAGTTGATTAATTATTGGAAAAGTTAATCTTCGACAAAATTGTGAAATATATTTTAATGGAATAACATATCTAATTGTATTTCTAGTTGGTACACCATCTGCTCCAGCAATATGTGTTCTATTGCCAATAATAGCTCTTGCAACAGCACTAGCATTAGCACAATTTAATGCTGCATCTTTAAAGAAACCCCATTGAACAGCAACTGAACTACCATAATCAGGTGAATATTCTAAAAAATTTAACCAAGTTGTGCTAAATTAGGTCTCCTATTGTGTTCAACTTCATTATTATTAAATGATAATTTAACATCTGTAAATAGTGAATTTGTTCCATTTTGAATGGAAACATCAGCATTATCAGCTATAGCATTTGCTGCATTGATACAAGATATATAACCTTCAAATAGAATAAATGCTTCAGAATAATCGATTAGTTTATTAACCAGACTATGACATGTAAATTTAACTCGATTAGATCCAGGTTGTAAAACTTGATCATAAATTCTCACTAAATCTTTCTTAACATATGTTTTAAGTTTCTGTTGATCACTAAAAAGTGAATGTATTTCATAACTATCCATTTTTCATATTATATATTATTTAGATTACACACGTCTAATACCTTTACCTTTCTGTCGAAATATTGCATTTCCATAGATTTTATCAAGTAATTCTCTTGAAGTTTTAGTCTTATTTACTTTGCTTACAGACTTGCTTATTATATCACTAACTTTACCAATGTCATAAACTTTTACAACTTCTTTCTTCTTAGAAAACACTTTATCAACTTGTTTATCACCAGCTTTCTTTCCAACATTAGTTGCTACATGTTTACCAACGTTAACAGCAACGTCTCTAGCTTCTTTAGAAGTAACTATATCTTTAACAAGATTAATTGCATCACTAAAAATACCATTACCAATGCATTCAAAATTATTATCTCTAGTAATATAACTATGATTTGGATAGTAAATAGTTTGTCGCATTATTATTATAAATATAGATTATTTCTTATCTATAATCTGTATTTCAACTAAAATACGATCTTCAAAGTCTAAAGCATTGTTGTCTTGGTCAGTAAAATATACTTCAATATAACTAAAGCTAGCATTTCTACAATATCTATTTTGAGGATAATTAGGACTAATTGATAACAAATTTCCAAAAGAATCATTAGGTGTAAATGTATATAAAATATCCGAACTATGAGTAACTCTATTATCAACTAAATTACAATAAACTACAACAGTATCAACAACTTCTAATTTTGGTACTAATGAGCCATTCACCACAGTGTTTGTTAAACTATTTTGACTCTTATCAAAGCCAAAAGTATTCATAAATCCATCTGTCATGTCAAACTTATAATCACTGGAGACACTTATAGTAACTCTATTATAAACTGGATTTGCATATAAATTTATACCAAAAGTTCCATCTGATTTCACATGACCATTTAAGGTCATAATATGATGTAGATAGTTATTAATATCTCTTACGGAGTGAGAGCCATCTGGTATAATAATACTAGCGAAAACACCTGTAGGAATATGTGTATATTGAAATCTAGTATTACCATATTCTTCTTTGAAGTTTTTCCAATTATAATAAATAGAACAATAACTTAAAGAAATCAAATTATTTTCTAATCTAATGTCACTTGTTAGATCGAGTCTTAAGTATTATTTTGACTAGTTTTACTATTAGCAGTGCTTAGGACAATTGAATTCATATTATTATAAGGTTAGATTCATTAAAATTTTATATTTATTTTCATTTATTTTCTTATTCTTAAAGAGATAATATAAAATATCTGATAATTCATTCTTAAGTACTTTAGATGTATTACCAGCTTCAATTGAACCAATTATCAATTTTAATCGCTCATATAAATTACTTAAATTAGTCATAATTCCAGTTCCTGACTGTATATGTTTTATAGCTCGTATTACATCATCAAGTCTGTTTCTATAAGCACTTACTTCATGTTGTGGAGCCATAATATAAGATGGTTGATCTAAACTTTTCATTCTTATTATACCTAATAAATCTTTCTTCGTTTCTTTAATTGATTCTATATCACATTGTTTTAATAATTCACTTGGTTTACCATACTTTCCCATTATTTCACTATTTAAACCTTTATCAATATAAATAGTTATTGGTTTTTCTGCTTTAGATTCAGAACTTTCAGGTAGTGCGATAGCACCTTGAGGTGTATGTTGAGTTCTAAGTACAGTACTCCCCCCCCCAATAACGAACACACTTACGGGTAAATTGAGATGTTCGTTATTGGGAGGGAGCCATTATTTAGGGGACCATATTTTTATGTACTTTCTTTTTCTTTCTTCTCTGCTTTACTTGTGTCAAACACATCAATGAAAACATCACACAAAAAGCACTTTACAATTGTAACGAGCAAATATAGTGCATGTTGTGAAATAAACAAAGAGATCAAACAGGATACAGTAGGCCTGATCACTATAGGTAAAAAAAACTAGAGAATCAAATGCTTGTGTCATAAAGAGTTTGCTGAAGCACTACAATATAGAGAAAGATTTCTCATTTTTTCATAAAGTCAGTCATTCGCAGCTGCTTTTGTGGAACGATAGTGGTAGCGGCTTCGATCATGTGCCTGGCTTGAAATAACACAGCCAAGAGTTCAGTGTTTCCCCTGGCGGAAGCGTACTCAACGCATTTTGAGATACAGGCTGCTGCCTCAATCCTCGTTGGTGGTGGTGAAGTGGTATCGGGATCGTCATCCTCATCACTTGGGGTGTTCGTACTGGACGGTAGTTCTGTACTTATATCCTGCAAAGCTTCAGACACCTCAAGACCATCATCCATGCCACAATATTCCTCCATGGTGATGTTCTCTTGGTCCAGCAGCGCTTGCTGTCCATCAGTTAGAGCTGGAAGAGGTTGTGGAGCTGGTGCAGGTGCTTCCTCATCTGTGGCCCTTGAAAAGCCACACTTTGCAAAGCATTTCGTGATCGTGGAGTCAGTCACTGCATTCCACGCGTTTCTGACCCACATGACTGCATCAAGCATGTTGACCGCCTTGGCGATGTCAGTTGCAGACTTCCCAGCATCTATCTCGCTAAGCACTCTGGTTAGGAGGCTCTTACGGTAGATGAGCTTCACTGCCTGGATAATGCCGGCATCACATGGCTGGAGAACGCTTGTAGTGTTTCGTGGCAGAAATCGCAGGTTGATGTTCGATAGTTGTATGTCAGGGTGTGCTGCACAGTTATCTACAAAAAGCAGGATGTTTCGTGACTGTAATCTCATTGAGTTGTTTATCTTCTGGAGCCACTCTTTAAACAAATCTCCCGTCATCCAAGCTTTTTTATTTGCAGCATATTTTACTGGAAGGGTTCCTTCCCTACCACGAAAGCAGTGCGGCCTCTGACTTTTGCCTATTATGAATGGTGTTAGTTTCTCACCCAATGCTGAACAGCATAGGAGGACTGTTATCCTCTCTTTCGCTTTTTTGCCTCCTGTACTCTTTTCTTTCTTCTCTGTTAGTGATCTGGTTGGCAATGCACGGTAGAAAAGGCCAGTTTCGTCGGCGTTGAAGATATCACTCAAACCGTAACCGTCACAGATAGAAGGTAGCCGCTTCTTCCAGTCCTCTATCACCTCATTGTTTACGTCGGCAGCTTCCCCAGCGAGTACGGTTAGGCGCACGTTGTGGCGACACTGCGACTTATACAACCAGCCATTGGAGGCAGTGCAGTTCTCATATCCCATTTCTGTTGGGATATTTTTTGCTTGCTCTTGGACAAGCTTTCCTGACACTGGAATATTGTTGGCTCTAGCTTTCCGGAACCAGTGCCAAACGGCATCATTTACATCATCGTATGTAGCCTTTCTTATCTTAAGCTGCTTCTGTCCTGCCCTTCCCTCTCCGGTCTCCCGTAAACGTAAAATAGCAGCTCGGCTGCTCAAGACACTTTGAATTTGTGTCTTTCCTACTTTGAATCTAACACTTAAATCCTTCAGAGTGAGTTCTGGGCTTTCTTCCTTTAATCTGATAACTTTCACTTTTTCTTCTAACGTTAAACACTTACGCTTGGACATTTTCACTGCAATTGAACGTATCAGTCAATTCATCTAATAAAACTTTATTATCACAGGAAACGAACACTGTTTCTACAACAGAGTGGAGACATCGTTAATGCAATATGCGCACTGTAAAAAACACCCACTCCTTACAAAGAAAAAAAAAGCCATTGGTTGGCGTCAGGAAGGGCATTCGGCCAAGAAATTCCTCACTGCCAAATCAAAGTTCCTCTGAAGGGCACCGTCTGAGCCCCAATTGTTGTCTCACACCTTTTTTAACTCAAACTGACAGGAACAATACACAGTTACAATTATCCAAGTGAGACAGCTGCTGTTACATGGAGGGAAATTTCACACTTGGGGGCACGATTTTGTGTTCGTTGTTCAGGTTACGTGGGGGTCGTTATTCGGAGGGACGCTTCAATGAAATATACAAGGGAAAAGTTGCGGGCACAGAAAATCGCTCGTAAAAGGGAGGAAACCGCTATTTGGGGGGATCGCTATTGGGAGGGAGTACTGTAAGTCTCTTATATCTTCAAGTAATTCATAATTTCTATTAATATCTGGTTTATCATAGATAGCTTGTAATTGATTAATTATTCTTTCTATTTGCTCTATATTCTCTTTCTTCTTCTTTGCTTTTCTTTTCTTTCTCTCTTTGTTTTACTAACAAAGCTTGTTGAATTGGATTTCTATAAACTAATTCAGTATTACTTAAAAGCTGAGCTTTAGTAATGTTACATTTACTGATAGCATTAGTGATAGCATTTTGCTTATTTAGATTCTTTCTAACTAATTGTGACTCTGCTTTCAAGTTATAATCAATTTTTCTTGGCATTTTATTAATTAAACATTAGAATTGATAATATATATATATATATATATATATATATATATATGATGTCAGAAATAATTAGACAATATAAAGCGCTTGAAAAGCAAGAGAAAATAAATAATTATATTATAAATGAAGAGGAAATTGATTTACCTATTCAATACAAAGAAAGAAGTCATTATAGTTTTCAACAAAGATATAAAAGAAAATATCATTTTGGAGAAGTATTTGTTGAAGATCCGATGTCTTCGATGCGCGGTTCAGATAGAGAAACAAATAAAACTCCAATCTAGAGGACTGTATACTAATCTTTTCATCAATAATCATTCAATAAACACTAATGAGCAAAGTTATACAGACTCATTACAATCCAAAGCAGTGAAACACACAACCAGTGAAACACTTCTATCAGTCTAATACAATCTTGATACTATCTTGAAGAATCCAAACGATCATAGAGAATCTAGTAAGTTTTCCAGTTACTTATACTCCCTAGTTTCCCACATGACTCATCTAGAAGCAACATGTATTTACAATATTCACAGTTAAAAAATACCTAA
>RDPX01000019.1:371981-383503 GCA_003991215.1 Morbakka virulenta
ATCTTGATACTATCTTGAAGAATCCAAACGATCTTAGAGAATCTAGTAAGTTTTCCAGTTACTTATACTCCCTAGTTTCCCACATGACTCATCTAGAATCAACATGTATTTACAATATTCACAGTTAAAAAATACCTAAAGTTACACACCCAAATCTTTATAATTTTCTAATCCCTTATTCATGATCAAAATGTATTACAACAATAGTAATTCTTAAATATCTACGTAAATAAGTCACGTAGCACGACCACAATCGTGCTGTTCCCGGTGACTCACGTCGATCATCCTATTTTCGGTAAATAGTGATTCCCCTATTGACGCATACCAATAATTATCTCAAACTGCGCAGAACAAATATGGATAATTCCCCAACAGTATTTAATAGAATAATTTCTCAAGAGAAAAATAAACCTAATTTAAATGAAATAAAAGATATAAAACTAAAGTTGAATAGTAATTATAGTTTAGACAACATTTATAGAAATACTAATTATAATCAGAGGAAACATTTGATTTATATATATCATATTTTAAATAATTTGGAATTACCTATAGTTACAAGTAAATTAATGCAGCAAAAACAAGATATATTATGTTTACTAAATATATTTTATAGTAAAATGATTAATTGTAAAGCGATTAAATATAGATTAGTTATAGATGTAATTTGTCAACAATTTAATTATAATGATATAAGAAAACTATTATATTTTAAAGACAATAATAATCATAGAAGGAGAGTTAAAGAAGTATTAAAGTTTGATCAATCAATAGATTCATAAAAATTCTTACGAAATCGTTTTTTAGGATCTGTAGTAACAGTATCTACTAACAAAAATCCATTATCTTTGATTGTTTTTCGATACATTTCTTTAAACGTTTCAGCGTCTGTTAGACCTGATTGATCTATAGAAATATTTATTAGTTTTCTACCAGAAATTCCTGACATAAACATAAAATGAGTTGAGTTAATTCTTAATTCTGATGGAATTGCATGATATCTTTGGGAAATAAATACTAATGTACAACTTTGCTTTCTGGATCTTATAAATAATTCTGATACTCTAGTTAAGTTCTTTTCTGTTATAAAATCATCAAATATTATAAGATTTTGAATAGAATCATCAATAGAATCAACTTTTACAATATCATCAACAGAATCTGAATATTCTATAAGAGATTCACCAACTTTCTCTGACTTCTTAGTCCATTCATCAATCAGCCAAGCATATAATGGTTCTGTTAGCTTTTTAGCATATAGATATATACGATGGAAATTTTTGCTTTCATTTATAAACCAAATTAATGTTGAAGTTTTATAACTTCCTGAGGCGTCAATGATCAAAATTCTACTTGGATGGCTAATTAAATTTTTGTTTGGATTATAATATTTATCTTTTAAGTATTTCTTTGGAATCAATTTATATATATTTGGTGTAGACATATTATTATTAGATTAGATTTTTATATTTAAGATATAAATTATATTCAAATTTATTAGATTAATCTATATAATTAATAATAATAATGAATAATAATAATAAACAAGATCTGTCAGTACAACTACTCAACAATTTTTAGTACAAAATATCCTAGATAAATCTAAGCAATCAGGCGGAAAATTTGATATAGTTAATTCTCTAAACAATAAATTACCACATCCCAAAAAAGGCTGGGTTTTACCAGGATATCGCTATCTTGGCCCGGCCAATCCTCTTGAAAAACAGCCTGATAAAAACGATAATCCTAAACCTGAATTTAAACCAGTTAATGGCTTAGATGAAGTTGCATTACACTGTGATATATGTACAAGAGATGCTGAAACTTTACCAGATAAACACACATGTGATCAAATTATGTTAGATGAATTAAAAGTATTAAAACCAAAAACATTTGGAGAGAAAGTGGCTAAGAAATTATCATATGGTGTAAATGCAGCTAAGAAGAAACTTTGTTTTGGAATTTCACCTAAACAAACTAGAATATTAGATAATCTATTCAAATAATAAAATGACTGAATTAACAGACAAACAGCGTAAAATATTAGATAATATATATTTTAATACTAAGACTGGTTTTGTTGGAATTGACCAACTAAAATGTAAGTCAGAATAACCTAGAAAAACAGTTAAAAACTACTTATTAGAACAAAAAACATACACTAAACATCGTCCAGCAATTCAAAAATTTCCAACTAGAAGAGTAGTAGTACATTCATTAGATCGCCAATGGCAAGCTGACTTAGCTGATATGAGATCTTTAAATAAGCACAATGATAACTGTAATTATATAATGACAGTAATAGATGTGTTATCTAAATATGCATTTGCTATTCCAATTAAATAAAAAACTAAAGACTATATAACTGAAGCATTTAAAACAATATTTAAAACTCGTAAACCAAAGTTAATTCAAACTGACCATGGAAGTGAGTTCATTAATAAGAAATCTCAAGGATTATTTAAAGAATATGACATTAAATGGTTTGAAACTTATAATACTGTAAAGGCACAGATCGTAGAAAGATTCAATAGAACATTAAAAGATAGAATGTATAAGTATTTTACAGCTAATAATACAAAACGCTGGGTAGATATATCACCTGATTTAGTACATAACTATAACACTAGTTACCATAGTTCTATTAAAATGACACCTACAGAAGCTGTAAATAATCCTCAGAAAGCTTGGGATAATCTATATGATAAAGAAACTGTCAAAACTAAACCAAGTCTAGCGCCAGGAAACTTTGTTCGAATCAGTAAGTATAGAGGCAAATTCACTAGAGGATATACAGCAAATTATACAGATGAAGTCTTTGTAGTAACAGATGTATTAAAAACAACTCCTATTACATATCAAATAGCTGACATTCGAAATGCTGATAAAATTATTGGAACATTCTATGAAGATGAATTATCACTCTTTAAACCAAAAAAAGTTGAACAAATAATACTGAATAAATCTAAGTAATTATAAATAATGACATCAGGAAATAAAGTTATTTTTAGTGAACTACGGGACACTGAAAATAGCATTCCAGGTATTTCGATTTCACAAGTATCAAATTTAATTAAAACTGAAACAGCAGGACTATTAAAAGTAGATGGAACTAGAAAAATGACTGGATCATTAGACATTAATCAGAATGATCTAAATAATATTAAAAGTATCAATGCTCCTAGTGGACAAAGTATAGAATTACATAGTAATATAGACGCTAAAAATTATAACATACAAAACATTCAAGGTTTAGGTGCTATTTCTGGTAATGATTTAGTTATAAGAAATCCGTTAAAAATGTATGGTAACATTAATTTGAGAGATGAATATGAAATTTTTAACCCAAAGGTGCCAGAAAGTGAAAATAGTTTAGCATCTATTACTTCTGTAAACAGAGTCTATCATAACTTAAAACCATTTTATAATAAAGAAACAACAGCTCTCTCCGGAGCTGGAAGTACTATTACAGCATCATCACATCATGCCTCGTGGACAATACCAGCTTATGCCTTTGATAACAATCCAAATACACAATGGATTGTTGGAAATAATAAAAAAGGTAAATCTGCATGGATTAAAATTAACTTTACTACAGCGAAAAGGCTATATGCAATTAAATTATATCCTCGAACTGGTAATGTTAAAACATTTCAATATATTAATCGTTGGACGCTAGAAGGTTCTAATGATGATAGCACTTATGAATATATTAGTTCTAAAATTGAGAATATAACATCATCAAAAACGACATTATTTAAAATCACACGACCATATAAGTATTTCTTAGTAAGACTAGAAGGACAAGGCCAATTTGGTGGGAGTATAGATTTATATGAAGCAACACCTTATTCGAAGGAATACATAGACAATAGTGTCAGTGGTTTATTAGATCATGTTCTAACAGTCATTCAACCTGGTATCATCAATATAGCTGAAATATCTTATACTTTTAAAAACACTCAAAATCAACCAACAATGACTAGTACAAGTAATTTGAAATTAAATGCTCAGGGTGAATTATCAAGTAATTTAAATGTTGTTACAATAGCTAACAAACTAAACATGAAGAATAATGTTATAGAGAAATTGTCAGATCCTATTCAAAATAATGATGCAGTAAATAAGTTATACGTTGATTCTAATTTTATAAGTAATAACTATTATAAATATGAATGTATTTTACCTAATTTACCTGTTAAAAATGGTTTATCTTTAGTGTTTATACCTAATTTGATTAATTGTTCCGTGAATCATTTAAATAATATTGCAAGCTTTAATGATATTGTATCTAATGTGTCTTTATCTTCTAAAAATGTTAGTGAATCGCCAAATATTGAGTATGATAAAGAAATAAATAGATATTATTTATATTTCAATGGTCGTCATGAACAAATGTTAAATTATAATATGCCTATTAATAAAATATTTAACTCAAATGGAAAAGATACTCCAGTATTCTTTATACAAACTGCTAAACAAATACAGCAGAGTACACAAGTTAATTGGATTTATAGAGATGGAACTAATTATGATCCAACAAATAAATTTAATATGCATTTACCTTGGACAAGAGATGCAATTATTGATCACACTGATGGCGCTAATGGACGATTCAAATTTTCACTAGCAGGAAGAGAAAGCGAGTTTCTTAATCGAAGATCTTTATGGTGTTATTTTAGAGATGGAAATGATGTTGAAGTCTATTTAAATAAATCATTATTAAATACCATTAATATAAGTACAGTTTATCCTAATATGAATGATACTGGTCGATTCATTATTGGTAATGGTAATTTCACTGATCAATATGCTAATATGGATTTCTATGCATTAATAATTTATAATAGAGCTTTAACAGCTACAGAACGATTTTTAGTTCGACTATATTTAACTAATGAATTTGAAATAAAATAATATTTAAACACACTTAATCTAATCTAACAATATAAGACTATGGAACAACTTGTAACTAAAATATACCCTGATATAACTAGAACATTTGACTCTCTAAGCATTATAAAAAGTTTTATAATATTTTACATGGTACATCAATTTTTACCAGTGGAATAGCCACTGTTTTATCTGGTGTTACTTTAGGTGTTATATAGTAATGCCTTTAGCTATAACGAATGTTTCTGTTGGTGCTGTTGGAACTTTAACTACTGTTTGGTGTAAATTAGTTAGAAAACGCATTGATAAACATCAAAAGCTATATTTATTAGCTAACAGTACGCTCCAAGCGATTAACGAGATGTTGAGTGAAGATTTAAAAGATTCTCATATTAATGATAAGCAATTTAAACACATACTCAATATATACAATGAATATTTAATTGACTGTCGTAATTTTAGTGATATGCACAACAAGAGAAACTTGCTTGAGAAGGATCAAGTAATGAAAAAGTTAAATGAGGCTTTTAAGTAAGTAAATCTATTATTTTATTTATATTACTTCTGTTGTATATATAAACACGTTATTCGTAATCTACGTGCTGAGGCGATTCGAATGATATATGGTTATGCTATGTAGCGTTAAAAATAAAGGAAGTTGATATTTTGTGAGGGGTCAAAATTGGGATGAACAAGGAAGATACTAATTACACGGATTAGTGGTTGTTAAAAAGTATTAATTAAATACAAATGTATATTGTTCTTTGTACGCTCAGATAATAAACAAGCAATAAACCAGTCATTTTACCATGGATTTTGTATGCGCAGGTAATAGCTTGCTAGTGTTGTTTACATTTCGGATTAAGCCGGATTAATTTTGCTGGTTGATGTGAGAATGTTCAAGAAAGTTTTCGATTTAGCCAGACACGTTCGCTAGCGTCTTGAACTGGGTGAACGTTGTGAAAAAGGTGTGTGCATATTTGCCCATGCTATGTACTGAGGTTGCAGTGTTGACTTCTCAATCATGAGACTGTGAATTGCATCATGCCTCCCTAGCTCAAACAAGTTAAAGTGTTTCAGTGTGCGTATTTGTCCAGTGGTGTTCATCTCCTCTCCAGACATCAAATGACAGTGAAATGAGGTGTAGATACTAACGACGATGACAATGAGATTGGGTGACATAGCTTGCCAAGCGTTGCACTAGTCCAAGACAAGGTCGTGCATTCTTCGCAGTAGCCTCAGTATACAAAACACACCGTTAGGGACATAAACAATCAAGCTCAAGTACCTTACTTAAGGACACAAGTCTGTGAAAGTCAGTAGCTCTAACGCCGAGATCTTAAGTCTTACGCTTTAACTATCTGAGCTACAGACTGCTCAATGGATGTCTAGGTAATAAAATGAGGTAACTTGCAAAGGTTGGGAGTGGCTGGTACACATAAAAATACCGCTCTCTGGACAGACAATAGAGCGATCCGAGAGCGGTATTTCAATTATTTGGCAAACAGTGCGGTTTTAGAGAAGGGAAATTTGATGAGACATAGAAATGTTTTTTCTAGTGTGTCATATACGTAGCATAATAATGAGGAAAATCCCTTGGCGTAAGTTGAATTGTTACATGTTAGAATTCTTAAAGCCAATAATAGTGCTATACCAGCTGACTTTATATCAACTGTGCGCAGAAATGTTATGTGGAGATACTAATTCAAGTGAATTCAACTCAACAATGCTACCAGCTGATCGTTAATAAACACCATCAAGTGCCTTTAATGTCAAGTACATGCATTCAGATGGAAGTATTGCAGAAAGAACATAGTGTACATCCTATTTCGAATGCAGTTGTGTGTGTGTGTGTGTGTGTGTGTTTGTGTGTTCGTAAATGAGAGTAGGTATGAAGTGACCACGCTACTCCAAACGTATTCGTTTTTTATCTCTAAAAGCAATGTTTTAAGCTTCAAAACCTTTGATTTGACGTCTTAGTTGGCCGAGCTAACGAGGTCGAGCTAATGAGGTCAACTAAGACGTCAAATCAAAGGTTTTGAAGCTTAAAACATTGCTTTTAGAGATAAAAAACGAATACGTTTGGAGTAGCGTGGTCACTTCATACCCACTATTAAGGTGACAATGCAGACGGTGTTATCCGACATATTTTTCAGTTTTTCTAGCTATTTAATTACTTACATTTAAAGAAAATTCAAAAGAGGAGCCGTGGCTTAATGGTTAGTGCAGTTGTACAGTAGCCAAGAGGTTCCGGGTTCGATTCCACGAGTGGACGAGGAGAGTTTGGAACTCTACACAAAAAAAGAAGAAAAGCCATTGGTTGGCGTCAGGAAGAGCATCCGGCCAAGAAATTCCTCTTTGCTAAAACAAAGTCCGTCTAAAGGGCACTGTCTGAGCCTCAATCGCTGGGGGAAAATGACGTTAAAACCAAGAAAAATTAAAAGAAAATTCAAAGGCATTTCGGCAACTGGAAACTATTCCTGCAGATGAACCACTACTGTTGCTTTTGAGAATTTTCATTGAGATCAATCGATAAACTTTTTACACAAGAATGTACAACCTTTCCTTTAGCGTTTTCATTTGTGCCAATAATAATACAGACAAAGAGAAATTTTTCCTTTAACCATTCAAAATTTTCACTTTAGCTTTCGAAGAATAGAAGGAAGTCTTCTTTATGTAAACATTTGCGACGGAAAAGATGTCAGTAATGCGTTAAAATGTTTGCAAATATTAACAAACCCTTGAAAAAGCATGACACATGATGGTCTTGAGTAACTCCTCTCAAACTGGATAACACAAATGTAGAGTTTAGAAAAAATTTAGAATTCCCAAATTAAAAATAAAATGAAAAATGATTTGTGACCTATCCAAATTCCAACTTTCCGTTTTTCACTATACTGCATAGTCATGCAGCAGAGAAAAGAGTGCTTTTCTATTATTTGTCAAAAAATATCGTTCTATTCTTGGGATGAGAGTGTCACTTAACTCCATCATAAGAACTAGAATAAATTTACACCAGAGATTAACGCTGCTTTTTAAATGGAAATCTCAAGAATTATTCAGAGCTTTCAGGCGACACGCAAAGGATGTGACAGGGAGTGCTCCTCGTGTTAACATTAATATTAAAATTCATCTTTTATTTGGGTACAAATGCATATTTTTTGTTTCTCTGTTGCTTCTAATTATAACACGCAGAATAGGGCAAAGCGTGTTTAAGTAATACCTATTTTTTAATATCAGTATTTTAAAAAACCACACTAACCATGACTAGGAAGTGCGTTTACAAGCATTTTAGAGCAACGAATTAAAAGAGGTTCCTTCTTTCGCCATCAACTATTGTAACATCCCTGGTAACCTCGAAGCGCAGGCTCTGTTCCATCTACACTTGTATATGTATATTACATGTACTAGAAAAACTTCCTAGTTAGTACTTCTTCCATACTGTTGCCCTTTATTTAATTGGAATACCTGCAATTAGGTTATAAATACCATTTTACATTCACCTGTAGGAGATTTAGTGACCTAGTAAACAGTCCTTGTACTGGATTAGCATAATTATGAAACTGACATAGATAAGTAAACGTTTTTCATGACTGTACGTAGATTAGGGGTCAATATATTTGAATTAATAGAAAAGCAGGCAATGACAAACTTCATCTTTGTGAGTTTCCGATGATAAGTAAAACGATGTCAAAAACATTGTATTGAAAATTCTGTACTTCATGGACTCAGTGGAAACGAGAGATAAAGGAGCTTTATCATGTCATGAAGAGAGAAACAATATAGTTTACATACTACATTGTAAGGAATCCCCTAGCTCCTACATTGGTGAATCAAAGCGCTCCTTGGGTCAAAGAGAAAAAAAAACACCAGAGAGCTATTTAAAAATAGGACACTGAGAGCCATGAAATAGAGGAACACTGTTGGACACAAAATCACACCTTTGACTGGGAAAATAAAAGGATTGTATACAAGGAAATCAACACAACAAGAAGAAAAAAAAAAGAGAAACAATATGTTCATTGCACCATAGGAAGCACATCAACAGTATTTCTTTCACCTTCCCAGAAGTATGGCTTCCAGTACGAAAGAGAGAAACACAAGAAACACAAAACAGGTATGGCCCTTTCCTCAAAACAATACGGAACCAGCAAACATGTAGGTACGCTTTGTCGAAGTATAAAACAGCTGTATCTAGTCACTCTAGTAGCTTGGCGAAAAGTCTGTCTCGAAATCAAGGTCAGCTAAAAGCTTACAGCTCATGACATGACCAAGTTCCTATATTTAAAGACATTGCAATTTGCATCGAGGATATGCCAAGGTTCCGAGAGAACCAAATTCAATAGAAATAAGGTATCTATTTCTACAATAGGCTGGTGTTGAATTTGGTTGACAAAATTTTGAGAAATTGCTAAAATCAGCTAAATGAACTTTAAGGCAATAGTGTCAATGGGTAAGAAATTGAAAAAACTGTGGTTTCCTCAGCACGCCATGTTAAAATATTTGAAGTAAACTAAGCTCTACCAGAAGTGAATAAGCGCATTATTCAGTTTTTCAAATTCTTTCCAAATTTTACTTATTAGCTTTCTCGGAAATTAGGTAATTGGTTTTTTACCAGGGCGTATGTTGTTCATATCAGTGTGCTTTATTAAAAAGTGTCCAAAACAATGTGTTTTAGGTATTGCAGGCGCTTATATCGCTTACACAACAGCCAAGCTGACCATTTTGATTTCTCCTCTTCAAATAACCTACGCTACGGAGACGTAGAGAGAAGAGAGGAGTTGGGAAGAGAGTGCTGAGAATGGACATACCAGGAAGGAGAAAAAGGGAAAGGCCAAAACAAAGATGGAGGCATAACATCAAAGTTGATATGATGGAAAAGGGGCTTAGTCGCGAGGACAACCAAGATCGAGCTTTATGGAGATTGAAAATTCGCGGCAGTCTCCCTTGGCCAAAATAAGAAAAAAAAGAAGAAGAAGAAATAACCTACGCTTGTTTGCCTAGATGTGTTTGGAATGGTAACATTATTGCTTTTTGTGCCCAGTTCTTTCTACTATTCCAAATTCTTTTTGAATTCCACTACGGACACCTGATTTCCTTTGCTGTTACGAAGCCAGGTAACTAGCTTTTGAAAAATCCCCATCGTTTTCCCTACCTTTACTTTGAAAGGCAATTCGAAAGCCAGAGTAACCACAAATTATCACATGTGAAAATCACCCTTTCACTAGAAAAACGTCATGACTTTACTGCACTTTAAATAAGTTGTTTTTTTGTCGTTACAATGTAAGGTACTTTCAACAGTTTATAAGAGACTAAAAATGGTCTGACAAGTTCTCCTACTATTTTTTGGGTCTTCCAATTATCACACAGTTGAATAATTTGAGTGTAGGAGACAAAGTACTGCAAAATATAAAATCATAATAGCTTTACAAATATATTCAATTTTAACAAATAATGTCATTCTCCTCAATAGCCCAGCCTCTATTAAAGAGATGTCATACGTCATAGCCGAGTCATTGTGATTTTTTTGATAGTTAAACTTTGTTCTCGAACGAGCATCTTTGTGAAAAAAATGCTTGTGTGCTCCCCGCTCCCTTTACCATCCTCTGGTATAAAGTGAATGACTTTTTTCATGAATTTTACCTTAATAGTGGTCATGGTGGGCGAAACAAAGTGTACAACTTTGTGTACACCTGTACAAAGATCTAACAAAGCTATTATCCAAGAACATATTACTTTGTGCTTGGCATGCTGTACTCCCTTCATGTACCTACTTTATGGAAGGCTAGTTTCCCAGAAAGAGAAAGGTAATTATATCAAGGGTCTTCAGTGATTTGTATGTAAAACATATGCAGAGGGAATAAGTGTTCATGTCTCCTGCAAAAAAAGTGCCATTGCAGTCTTGCATGTTTACACAAGTAGTCATACCACGTCCTGAGAACATATAGACTTATAGACTAAATTATCATACCATTCTTCGGTGTAAAAAAACTCTTAAGATGAAACTGTTTCCCTTTTAATTCTTGAGTCTTAAAAAATTGTGTTAAGAATTTGTCATTGTTGGTATCCTAAAGTCTTCGGGGATCTTAATAATTTGATGTAGGGGTTGAGGTTTTGATAATTTGTAAGAGGTACAGTCACTATTTCATGAAGATAATGATTTTCAGACCTTCAACATTAAGACAGAGTGCTGACGCAGTTTTAACAAATTAACCAACGTGTAATGGCAATGGAATAAATGTTTATAGAGAAAGCAAATAAATAAAAACTGCGGTGAAAGGGAGATATTTGGATAGGTTTTATCAAAATTTTAGAGTCAACCTTTTCTTGTGCAAAATAAATGGTTAAAACAATTTCTTTCGTCAGTTTTATCAAATTAGTCTAAACAACTGGAGAGTAAATAAATAAATAAATATATATATATATATATATATATATATATATATATAAACCAAGACTTTGTAATTACAAGTCGCATATCAAACGACGTGTTTATTCATGTTCAATAGTAAGACATTTTATTGACGATTGTCCAGGTGATGATGATAATCCATTTAAATATTTACGTTTTGTGTTAGTTGACTACGTTGAAAACGTAAGTGTTGAAGAACGTGAGAGAATTATGCTTT
>RDPX01000019.1:408092-457123 GCA_003991215.1 Morbakka virulenta
GTGACAATTCTCTGGGACTTCCCAATACAAACAGATCGCACTATACAGGCGAACCGTCCTGATATTGTCATAAAAAACAAGAAAGACAACACCTGCTTGTTGATTGACATGAGTGTCCCTTCTGATAGGAATGTTTCTGCGAAGATTTTCGAGAAACTTTCTAAGTATAAAGATCTAGAGATTGAGATAGGTAAAATGTGGCATCTGAGGACAAAGACAATACCAGTGATTGTTGGAGCATTGGGTCTTATTAAGAAAGGAACTGACACCTTCCTGAAGCAAATACCGGGTGAACCCTCATTGCAGGAAGTGCAAAAAATTGTTTTGAATGGCACTGCCCATCTTCTTAGGAAAGCCCTCTCCATTTAATTGTTGCGAATTGATGTTTGTGGTTTTGTCAGAAAATGATTTTTATTATGTTTTGACCGGTTTGAATGACACCCTTCTTGTGCACCTTAAAAGTTTTTCTTACCCAACTTCCCTCACCCTAGGTCACTGGTAGTGACTCGGTGTTGGATTTTAAAATAGCAATTCTAAAGAATTTTTCAATAATAACAATAATAAAAATAAATAATAATAATCAATAATGATAATAATAATAATAATATGAGAGAAATGACAAAGGAAAATATTTACAGTTCCACGTGCCCAGATATTTCTTGGCAATGACCAAAAGCATCATCACCATCATCATCTTAGCCATTCGCGCCACAGCTGGTGGGTAGCCTCCTTAATCTTCTCCACGCCTTCTGATCTCCCACTCTCTATATCCACATTCTGCTGGCCGTCTCCTCTATTTCATCTCTCCATCTCTTTTTGGTATTCCTTTCGTTCTGCTCCCCTTTCTTGGGCACCACTCAGTTGTTTTCGTGTCCCATCTGTTATTTTCCATTCGGGCGAGATGTCCTGCCCACTGACTTTTTATGCATTTGTCTTTCTTATTGTCTTCCACTTTAGTTCTTGATTTTATAGCCTCATTCGTGATATTTTCTTTCCAAGTAATGTTCAGCATTGCTCTTTCCGTGCTTCTCTAGGCCTTCGCAAGGTTGTGTTTGTGATGTTCTGTTAGCAACCACGTTTCAGTTGTATAGGACATTGCTGGTAGTATAACCATGTTCATGATCTTCTTTTTTAGGCACATGGGCATCCTCTTGTCCTTTAGAAAAGTGTTATACTGGGCAAAACGTTTCCATTTGATGATTGTTCTTTGGTTGATCTCCTTGTCCGTTTCATTACCTGGTGTTAGCAGTCTTCCTAAGTACATGTATTGGTCCACCTCTTCCAGATATTCTCCATCAATGAATAGCTCGTCTCTGTATTCAACTTGCCACTTTATTGTAAACTACCTTAATACACCGATTGATTCGCTAAAGAAAGGCATCTTGATAACCATACCAAAGCCAAAAAAACCTCAAGGCCCCCCTGCAAACCTCCGTCCGATCACACTACTGAACAGCACAAGAAAAATTTTATCCACCATTACTCTGAATAGAATAAGGGATAAAGTAGACAAATATACAGGATTACATCAAAGCGGATTCAAAAGAGGTAGAAGCTGTGCCGACATCGTCTGGGCACAACGCATGTTANATAATAATAATAATATGAGAGAAATGACAAAGGAAAATATTTACAGTTCCACGTGCCCAGATATTTCTTGGCAATGACCAAAAGCATCATCACCATCATCATCTTAGCCATTCGCGCCACAGCTGGTGGGTAGCCTCCTTAATCTTCTCCACGCCTTCTGATCTCCCACTCTCTATATCCACATTCTGCTGGCCGTCTCCTCTATTTCATCTCTCCATCTCTTTTTGGTATTCCTTTCGTTCTGCTCCCCTTTCTTGGGCACCACTCAGTTGTTTTCGTGTCCCATCTGTTATTTTCCATTCGGGCGAGATGTCCTGCCCACTGACTTTTTATGCATTTGTCTTTCTTATTGTCTTCCACTTTAGTTCTTGATTTTATAGCCTCATTCGTGATATTTTCTTTCCAAGTAATGTTCAGCATTGCTCTTTCCGTGCTTCTCTAGGCCTTCGCAAGGTTGTGTTTGTGATGTTCTGTTAGCAACCACGTTTCAGTTGTATAGGACATTGCTGGTAGTATAACCATGTTCATGATCTTCTTTTTTAGGCACATGGGCATCCTCTTGTCCTTTAGAAAAGTGTTATACTGGGCAAAACGTTTCCATTTGATGATTGTTCTTTGGTTGATCTCCTTGTCCGTTTCATTACCTGGTGTTAGCAGTCTTCCTAAGTACATGTATTGGTCCACCTCTTCCAGATATTCTCCATCAATGAATAGCTCGTCTCTGTATTCAACTTGCCACTTTATTGTAAACTATCTTAATTTGCCTTTTATTCATTATCATACAGGTTTATTTTCCTTCTCCATTTATATTTTCTTTTAGATTGTTTAGATCTTTTCCTTTCGTGCGAACAGGATGATGTCATCTGCAAATCGTCAGTTGAGTTTCTCCATTAATGTTGAGGCCGGTCCCGTGATGATGGTATTCTTCCACGTTTTCGGCACTTCTTTTCTTATCACTGTGTTGCCTTCAGCATTTCGATTACCATCTGGTTCCTCTCCTGGTGCCTTGCAATACTTCATTTTCTTCATAGCGTGTTCTATTTCACTGTCTAGGATTGGTGGTATTTCCTCTGCTTCTATTGGTCACGATGGTTCCGTCTTGCTCTTTCAGTGATGAAATAAAAATCTTACATCCTTCTCTGCTGTTAGTAGCTTTCTAGAGGCCTCTTCCACTTTCAATTGCTTTTTTGACCCACCTCGTAGTGTTCTCTGCTATCTTCTCTCATTAGCTTTCTGAAAGTTTTATATAGCTCGCTGTCAGTCTTCTCCAGGCAGCTCTTTTGTTTTGGGCTATAGCTTTTTTCTTGTGTCTTCCATCTTTCCCTGCTGTCTCCAGTGCCTGGATTGTTTGGGGTTTTTTTTGCGACCTCTTCCATATCTCCTTCTGTTGTCAGTATATTAAAGCGATTGTGAAGCTTCAGCTGGAATTCTTTGGTTTTGCTCATTAAAGCCTCGAGGTTAACTTTGGGCTTTCCAGTTTTCGCCATTTTGCTTCTTTCTAACCTTTCATTAAACTTGATCTACTGCAAACCATACTATGGACACTTCCAATGTTCACTCTCTGAATGGAAACGACATTTTGTACAAAATGTCTATTGCTCATGATGTAGTCAATCTCGTTGTTCACCAGTTAATTGGGACTTCTCCATGTCCATTTTTTGTTCTTTCTTTTCTGAAAAAAGGTGTTCTCAAACCTCAGATTCTGCGACGCTGCGGATTGTACTAGTCTTGGTTCTCTTTTGTTTCGATCTCCAAAGCCAAAGGATCCAACTGTTCATCCGTCACCTTTTTTCTATTGTCCAACCTTCGTATCGAAGTCCCCCATTATTATCTTATAGTGGCTCTTGTTCTTTTCCATCATCCCAGATACCTTATCGTATAGCTCCCCAGCCTTTTCATCACCGTGGATTCATAAAGTTGGAGCATTTTCAGATGGTACTTGCCACTTATTCTAAGTGTAAGTGATGCCACTCTATCGCTCTTTATTCATATCCCAGCACAGGGTCCTTAATCTTCTTGTTTACCAAGAAACCGACTCTCAGGATGGACAAGCAGNTATCTTAATTTGCCTTTTATTCATTATCATACAGGTTTATTTTCCTTCTCCATTTATATTTTCTTTTAGATTGTTTAGATCTTTTCCTTTCGTGCGAACAGGATGATGTCATCTGCAAATCGTCAGTTGAGTTTCTCCATTAATGTTGAGGCCGGTCCCGTGATGATGGTATTCTTCCACGTTTTCGGCACTTCTTTTCTTATCACTGTGTTGCCTTCAGCATTTCGATTACCATCTGGTTCCTCTCCTGGTGCCTTGCAATACTTCATTTTCTTCATAGCGTGTTCTATTTCACTGTCTAGGATTGGTGGTATTTCCTCTGCTTCTATTGGTCACGATGGTTCCGTCTTGCTCTTTCAGTGATGAAATAAAAATCTTACATCCTTCTCTGCTGTTAGTAGCTTTCTAGAGGCCTCTTCCACTTTCAATTGCTTTTTTGACCCACCTCGTAGTGTTCTCTGCTATCTTCTCTCATTAGCTTTCTGAAAGTTTTATATAGCTCGCTGTCAGTCTTCTCCAGGCAGCTCTTTTGTTTTGGGCTATAGCTTTTTTCTTGTGTCTTCCATCTTTCCCTGCTGTCTCCAGTGCCTGGATTGTTTGGGGGTTTTTTTTGCGACCTCTTCCATATCTCCTTCTGTTGTCAGTATATTAAAGCGATTGTGAAGCTTCAGCTGGAATTCTTTGGTTTTGCTCATTAAAGCCTCGAGGTTAACTTTGGGCTTTCCAGTTTTCGCCATTTTGCTTCTTTCTAACCTTTCATTAAACTTGATCTACTGCAAACCATACTATGGACACTTCCAATGTTCACTCTCTGAATGGAAACGACATTTTGTACAAAATGTCTATTGCTCATGATGTAGTCAATCTCGTTGTTCACCAGTTAATTGGGACTTCTCCATGTCCATTTTTTGTTCTTTCTTTTCTGAAAAAAGGTGTTCTCAAACCTCAGATTCTGCGACGCTGCGGATTGTACTAGTCTTGGTTCTCTTTTGTTTCGATCTCCAAAGCCAAAGGATCCAACTGTTCATCCGTCACCTTTTTTCTATTGTCCAACCTTCGTATCGAAGTCCCCCATTATTATCTTATAGTGGCTCTTGTTCTTTTCCATCATCCCAGATACCTTATCGTATAGCTCCCCAGCCTTTTCATCACCGTGGATTCATAAAGTTGGAGCATTTTCAGATGGTACTTGCCACTTATTCTAAGTGTAAGTGATGCCACTCTATCGCTCTTTATTCATATCCCAGCACAGGGTCCTTAATCTTCTTGTTTACCAAGAAACCGACTCTCAGGATGGACAAGCAGGGTGCCTGCCGCCAAATGCTACCAGATGCAGAGGTACTGACACTAAGCTGCATCCGCATGCAGGAAGAGTGGCATACTTAGATTTAGGAGGATGAGGGTGTACTCGACCTTAACCCTCCTATGATGTGTCTTCCAGACTGTGCTGGGGAAGAATCGTCTTACTTTTCCTCAGGCTGGAACGGGAGGCTACAATGCTACTACCCTATACCAAAAGCAAAATGTATTAAATCAAAGCGCCACTACTATTTCGATCCTTACCTTATCAAAACTTTAGCCATAAAAGCTAATAATTGTTTTTTAATTTTTTACCAGTATGAATTTTCATTTTTGGCCAAGATTACCTGTTGAGGCTGGTTAAAAATTACAACGAAGAAATAAAAAAAATTCAACTTGTTGTATTAGCTTTTGCATTTATGTTTTTATTCCTAAAGGAATACATTCTTCAGTTGTTACGAGTACTACTTATACCTTTCTGTTCCACTTACAAATTCTATTAATGGTCATATCATCGAGAAACTATGCATTGTACGCAGTAGTGACACTGGTCACCACGACTGACGATAACTACATCAAACTACGTCACAATGATTGCCATGTTACAGAAATGCGACCGGGAGTAAAGCCTTAGTGCACAAATGCTGTAACGATCACACAGATTGAGATAAAAACTGATACCTAAAAGATCATTTTGTGCAAAATGATGTTTTAGGTATCAGTTAAACTGGAGCATAGTAGCTATTAAAAAAAAATTAATAAAAAGGGATCCTTTTAACTAAGGGTCAGAAATTTGCTCATGTTTTGATCAGTACCTTTAAAAACCCAACCAAAACTACCGCAAACGAAGGGTACAACTCGTTAAAAGTCTACCGAAAAGAAACCAAAAAAAAAAACGGTACTGAAAAGTAGAGGAACTATCAAACTAATGTGGAATATTACATGTGAATTGGCGGAATAGCTGGTTAAACAACACAGATTAAGTGAAATGCACAAAAAAGTGAAGGAAATAACAGGTCAGGGATTTAAACAGAGACCCTGTAATTGTATTAAAGACAAAGACGGTACAATGTTATTTGAAGAACAGGAAATAAATCAAGATGGGAAGAATATGTAAGTAGTCAGTAGTTCAGAATGTGGATGATGAAGGCATTATTATAAGAGGCTGAAAAAGCGATAAAAGATCTAAAAAGAGGCAAAGGTCCTGGTGGTGACCAAGATATGTAGTGGTGGCATCAGAAATGATAATTAGATGAAAATGGGTTGGACCTCGTTCATAAAGTACTAAATAAAATATACAAAGCCAGCTATATACTATCCAATATGAATGAATTAATATCTCTCAGACTGCTAAAAATACTAACCTTAAACCTAATAAGTCATGTACTGAAAAAGATCCTTTGGGTAACATTGCCAAGAAACAGACAAAAAAATTGAAAAAGAAATGAACAACTTACAAAGTGGATTAATATCTGGTAAGAGGATTCAATTTATAGGTGATGAAAAAGATTTTGATCGGGTCAACCATTAGAAATTAAGAATGTTTGAAAACATTGGAATAGATGGAAAAGATGTGCGATTGAGTTAAAACTTTTATTGGACACAGAAAGCCTACATACAATTAAATGAGAATATGTCAGATAAAGTTAAGATTAAGCCAGGAGTTAGGTTAGGGTGTGTCCGCACACCGTTCCTTTTCAACTTATACACAGAGACAATATCCAGGCAGATTGCTGACGACAAAGTAATTACAATTCGAGGTTTTGACATCAACAATCTAAAATATGCAGACGATACTGTATTAGTTGCAGACACAATGGAAGATTTTTAGGGCTTAATGAATAAAGTCAATGGGGTTGAAAAAGTACATTAGATGAAAATGAATGCCAAAAATGTAAAAAATAATGGTTATAAGTGGGTCAACGAATAAGCAAGAATCTAAAATCAGCACAGAAGGTACAGAAATAGAACAAGTATTTAAATTTATATACCAAGGTGATTGATAACAGAAGATAGTAAGTGTGATGGTAATACCATTAAGAACTAGATACAAGAAAACGTATTCTTTGGTGTTACGTATTGTCTACATTAACATATGGGGAGAAACATGGCCAATAAAAAAGCACATGGAAGATTTAAATCCTTTGCAATGTGGTGCTATCATTGAATGCTGAGAATTTCATGGGCAAGTAAAGTTACAAACGAGGAAGTTTCCTACAGGATTAACAATAAAGAGCTATATAAGGTCATTCAGATAAAGACTTTGAAGCATTTTCATCACCTTTTAAGACACAACGTCATAAGTTGTTGGAAGAAAAACTGAATGGCAGAGGAGGAAGGGGAAGGTCCGGGTAACCTGGTTTAACAATATCAAGCGGTAGGCAGGTCTGAAATATGCAGAGGCAACAAGAACGATACATCAGCAGGAAGAAAGGAGAATTATTGGATCCAAACCTTGGTCCGAGGATGGAACAAATGAATGAATAAATGAGATCAAACCAAGCAAGGGGTAATCACAAACTGTGCCTGAACGAGTGGCACACTAGGTTTTTTATCATATCCTGTCTACTGTTTGTAATAATGTAAGCAACAACTATGTTAAGGTCTGCTCAAAACGTCTCCAGCCAATTAAAATAGAGGTAAGCCTACAATTTATTTATGACTCCAAAAATCACATTTAAAAAGAGCAAAATTTTAAAGCAGTGGTCTTCTTTATGTTTTACCAAACCTTTTCTTTGATTCACTCAGGTTATGTTAGCAAATGTCGAGTTTGCCTACCCTTTATACACAAAGAGATTAAAAAGGAGGCCCATTGGTGGGTGGTACTACCTATCGCGTTCAATTTAGCAAAATAATACTTTTTTAGGCTCTTGAGTTGTTTATATTATCGCAGAATGTACCCCTTCTGCAACATAAATATACATAAAATTAGCATTCACACCTAACATTCATACATGAAATTAGCATTCAAAAAAATCAGGCTATCAGGTACCAAGGAAAGAATCCGTATGCTATTAGGCAAGAAGAAAATGGTAAATACATAGGTACATATACGTCACTTAGCTTTGCAAAACGTTTTTTCAAAGTTTTAAAATATCAACAACAAAGAAAAAAACTGAATTGGCATTCAGCGAAGTGAATGGAAATTCCATAACGAATTACCTGTCTTCATCCTATTTTAACTCTTTTCACCAATCTCAAGGGTCAAGTTTAAACCTTGCTTTGTTTAAATGCTCTTGTAATTTATCTGGAAATTTCCAATTTAAAACCTGTAGTAGTTATAGTAGTAACAGTAGTAGTGATAGTAGTAGTAATAGTGGTAGTGGTAATAGTAGTAGTGGTTATAGTAGTAATAGCAGTAATAGTAGTAATGGCAATAATAGTAATAGTAATAGTAGTAACAGTAGTAGTAATACTACTACTACTACTAGTAATAGTAGTAGAAGTAGTAGTAATAGTAGTAGTGGTAATAGTAGTAGTAGAAGCAGTAGTAGCAGCAGTAGTAGTGGCGGCGGTGGTGGTGGTGCTGATAGTAGTAGCAGTATGGCAGCTTCATATTTTTTTACATATTAAAGTTGAAGTCTTGTGGTGCAGAACAACATACCACTAGTGTTAACTAAATACATCTATACATACCGTATATGTACCGTACAACTATGGGAGAGGAAGATGTTGGAGATCTATTGGTTTCGCTAAGATAACAAGTATGTCCAGCAACTTTATAAATGGATCTGAAAGACCCATATAGGAAAAGGTTCTGGCGCCCAAACGCAAGACGAGAGATAATGAATAATTTGGAGAAGGAGAATATGGAGAACGTTTTATTGACATAATAAATTAATATAAATAAGGGAACGACACGATGACCAGAAATAATTGCATGTACTAATTTCATAAGTATAAATTAACATTAGGGGTTTTTCTAACGATCAAACAATGCTCATAACATTTAACAATTAATCATCAACTAAACCAAAAGAAGGCCACAGTAGTTTTTGAGTGACAATATTAATACCCAAGTGAATGTTGCCACATTAACACGTCCAGAATGGTCCAACTAAATAGTGACAGTGCGTTTAGCTAATATCCTTTAAGTAAGCACCAGTTCTTTAAAAAATCTTCAATTGTTGTTAAGACTTCGCTCTTTATAAGAAAACCCCATAAAATATTCCTACAAAAAAGATGATCACTTTATTATAATTATACATAATTATCAATCAATTTACGTTTCTATCTACCAAATCATTTACTATTACAAGGTCACAACTTCCAACGTACAATTTCAATTATTTTCCTTTAAAATAGGTAAAGCTAAGCAAAATGTGGCAGAAACGTTTATTCTGTACTCAGTTATCTTCTTTAACAAACTCTAAAATCATAATAATAGGGTATTCGTTGCCTAGACATTCGTTGAAAGAAACTGCTCGCATATTTTGAGAAACACAATTGATTTCTTGCTTCAGCGCTATGTTCAGTCTCTTACGGCAGTGAAGCCATCCAATATAATTGCGGACGTTTTTGACAATCCCTTCCGTAGAAATTTAGAAATTCCGGATCTGTAGAACAATTCAAAACAAGAATAAAAATTGGCGATGCAACCATGTGATTGCCGCCTACGCAAATGCGATGGCTTGAATGAGCTTGGACGTCAAATACCTCACGTTCCATTTTAGCTATTGTAAGTTAACAAAATTAAATAATAAATAAATCAAATAAACCCCAAAACATAACAAACAAACAAAATTGTCCCACCATGATCCAATATTTGAAATCATGGGTCGGTTATCGTCTCTGTTTACAAGTGCTGTCGTTCCCAGTATTGTGGACTTTTCCAATATGCGACTCTTATTCATTTATCATCCAAATAATTTAGTCGAAAATTAGAAAAGGCTTAAGTGAAGTGGCAAAAGAGCGTCAAAGAATTGGCTTTTAATTTTCATGCACTTACACTACAAACGAGTATGTTGAAATTTAGAGAAACGTTTTGAGGAGCATTCATAAATGTCATAAAGTAGACATTAAGCTTCTGGGGCCCTTGTCAAATTCAATATACGCAAGAAAGTAAACCACCTCACCTTTCCATGAAATTCCCTCTTTCATGGTGCTTTTAATGCAAATATTAAAACAAATACTTCAAAATAAAAATTCATTTGTACTTCCATTATCGCGTTCATGATTCCAAAGATCATAAAACGCAAAGTAATAAAAACCATCAGTTCTAAACAAATGTGGTGAAAGTTCCTTCACTTGGGCCACGCCCGTTCGTGTTTTAATGGGAAGCCATATACACATATATAGCTATAGCTTATATAAATACCCAAAATGACATCATTTGCTCAAGCATATAGGCGTAATTACTGTCCATGTGTTTTTAAGTATAAATCTACAAAATTTTGATTCTATATCTGAATTACTATTAATGCTGCGATCTCATTAAAGTTAGAATAATAGGCTGGGAAAACTAATTTTTTTTACTCATTTTGTTCTTTGAAGATATTCTTGTCTTAAAAGGGATGTTGTAATGAGGCCTTGCCTTAAATGGCCAAAGTTAAGTAAAATTTATCAGCGCTAGATACTTGGAAAACAGATGACGCAATCAAGAGGAATATTAAGTCATAAAATGACCTGTCTAAGAACACTGCACTGATAGCTTCGGTTGGAGAGCATATTGCCATTAAATATATAGACACTGGCTCCAACCCACTTTTGTGCAGTTTAATATTCCAAACCCTCTCCTTAAATATTCTATTTACATATTTTACATTGTTCTGTTAACCCTCAACAAACCACGAGCATAATGTGAACAAGGACTACGATGAAAATATTGTTGCAATAAAAAATGATCCAGAGGTCCAGAAGAAACTAAATTTTTGCTTTTGACATTCCTGGATTCTCTTGAAACAGGAAAAATCAGAACAAATAAAGATATATATTTTGCATTTCAAAATGCTACTTGGAAAGATGGTGTCCGGGTGAAACAAGAATGAAGGGTTGGCATAGATCGAATAATTCTACATGATTCATTCCGCAGTGTGATTCTTTGTAACCAAAAAAATGTGAAAATTTTACCTTTTGAAACCAAAATTCTCTCTTCTTACGCTGTTGTTATAAAGCTCTGTTCTTTTGCTTACGCTTTGGAGTGATATTTTCTGGTAAGCTGCCATTTCTGACATTTCCTAATGGTATTTTTGTGCCACTTCGAAGATTCATCGCTATGAAAACCGAACTTGGAACCACTGGATACTGTAAAATTGCATTAACCATTTGGTCAGGAGACCATGGTAAGTTAAGGTTAGGGTTAGTGCTGGAGTGCACTCTAAAATGACGTGATTGTGTGATCCGTGCACAATGAAATTACACTTCTTTGTAACAAATAAAAAAGTGTAAATGATGACATGGATGATAAAGGTAATTGCAATATGATTTCCATAAGGACTAAAAAGTAAGCTTCTGATAAGAAAAGTCAATTTACCGGTTTTTGACAATACTTCATACAAAATCGTCATCACATTTGTGTTGGTGGCGAAATACCAAGCAGAGAAAAAGCATTTTCCATGATCTTTGGTAAAATAAACAAAGAGATTAAAAGATTATCAAAGAATACGAATATATGTTCTAAAATTAATTCTAAAATTAAAAAATTTCCAAAAAAATTAAAAAAAAAAGTCGGCGCACATAAGTTTGGACCGTGAGTATAAGCATGCTTCATTTGACGGGAAAATTCCTTCTTTCAATCCAATACTCCAATAAACTGCGAGCACTAATTAGTGAATAACGTTTTGAATCCTTTACATATATTTAAAAGATAAAAAAGATAATGAAAACCATGTCATTTGAAAAACTTTAAAGGGTGTAATTCACAACCGCAGCCAATGCGTGCATTTCAAGCTGCACTCGTTTGCGAAAAGAAGTTTCTCCTCTTGACTAATTATCCCAGTAATTTCACATCTCATTTGACTTTTGAGCTGAATAAATTTAAGGCAAAAGAAGGGTCAGTGACAAGTAAAAGAATAAAACAACAAAATTATTCTATTGTTGGTGTGACGGTTGTGCGACTGATTACTTGTGACAGGCGCGTTTACTTGTGACAGGCGCGTTTACTTGTGACAGGCGGGTTTTTTTCAGTCCCAATATGCATGGTAGAATAAACGAATGAGCGTTTCTTTACAATAAAATCTATAAATCTATGGTAAAAATCAGATGGGTTACGATTATCTTAAAACTCCAGTAGAACTGCTCTGCCGTCAACACTAGTTGGTATGTGTGGTCCTAAATCTTTGCAGGTTTTACCGTTAGCCTTGGTAACCAAAATTACCAAAAAACCAAATTTAGATGTCACCCTAAGTACAAAACGCGAGTTTTTTGGACCCCAAAACAAAGTGCACACAAATCAGTACAATATTAGATATATGAGCTTTATCATGTCACGACTCGTTACCTTTTTCTGAACTATGTTACAAGGGACACTTTTCCCATCGTCAGGCTGACAACTCGTGACATGATAAAGCTCCTAGATCTATGACTTCCACTCTGTCCAAAAAGTCAAGAATTTTCAAGACAGTACAACAGTCATTTGTAAGAAAAATGTACACTGGCAAGAAAATGAGATAATAAACTGTACCTGTTTGATAGCTAAAATTAAATAAAGCCTAGCGTACATAAGTGGGTACAGATGTGGTCTTGGCTCCTAAAAAGAAAAAAACCTTTAAGAGATTAATTGGAGAACTTCATATAGTTATGAGATATCAATCAACTGAAATTTTACTGTAGCACTGTGCTGAATTATGTACCCAGAAAATATGGAAAATAGATATGTAAAAAATTCTTCCGGCATATCTCTATTAATGGTACGTTACTCAAGATGAGAGTTACAAACCTTAACACCAATGCTTCATTCTTCTTTCTATGATTCCATTCCTTCAGATGATTTCTTTCTCTTTTCTACGCCTGCCAGTCAAGGTACCACAGCCATTGATGAGCTGTAAATACTTCTTATGCATTGCAAAATATGTATATTCTTTTGTTTTCATATAGTCAAAGAATAGAGAGTGTTCTTCTGGAGCTAATAGGTAAGTCAGATATATTCCAAATACCATATTAGACTACGTTATGTTCATTAAAGACTCTTTTTACTGTTTAAAATCAAAGAATGTAAGACAACGCTTTTTCCCATACAATAGTCTTGCCGACATTGGCAACTACCACCTCAGCTGCGGTCCTTAAAATATTTGGCACCTATTCATGGTATGCCTAATCTTTAAACTTTAAAAATCATGTAGCACAGGGTTATTACTTGAACGTGAGAAAAGGATCTTGCATTGTTTAACAACAATAGATCCTTCTTTGTGATGTTAATTGGGGATTTAATCATAACATCAGAGTAGAGGCCGTCTCCAGAACCCATTTAAACGTGCTGTTATTCATTAGTAACCACTAAAGAGATGCCCAAATCAATAGCACGTGGAATTTTCAGGCCTTACTTTTATAAAAAGTCTAGGTTTAGAGGATTTCAGTTACTGCTGCCACGTGTGAGTGTTTTCTTACACTATAAAAACTTGCTGCCAACTTCTAAAATAACTACCCCTTCTTCGTTTCAGATTACTTGTAAAATTCACCACCCTGTCGGGAATAAGAGCCAGCATTGAGGTCTGCTTGCTTGTCCAAGCCCATGTCCAAAAAGAAGATCTATAATTCAGTGATGCAGAGCCAGTACAAAGCAAAATACCACTCTGTCTTTACTCATCTCATCACCAATCACGACCAAGTATGGTACACCTGGCTGCTCCAGAAACTTATCTATATTACATTACTGAGTGGCCGAATAAACGTTTTGGAAAAAATGAAGTTTAAAAACACCAATATATGATTTTTTTGTTTTTCCCTAACAATCTGTTGGCCACAGTCTACGTGAAACCTCTTATTACATTCGGTATACAATGCAAGATGGAGTTAGTTATCACTTCTTGGTTGGTAGGTTCAATACCAAAACAATCCCCATTTAGCTACGGAGGGCATGACATTCACATATCACGCATGACGAAAATACACAGGAACAAGGTCAGGTTGAAGTAAAATGGTGCTGAAGAGGGTGCGAAAGGGGAGAAAAACAGAAAAAAAAACTTTTCACTTTTGTTCAAAATTTTCGTAGTTCCTTGCATTAATTAAAAGTACAATAGTAACTGACGAACAAAAATTAAGAAATTAAAAATTAGAGTTGAAAAAACCCGTAAACGGTGTTTAATTAAGCTAAATACAAAGAAAAGGCCTTGAGAAATTCTACATTAAGGTCACAACCGCAATTTCCAGTAACCGAGTATGCTACTAGGCATTTCCTTCCATTTTAGTCCATATCAAGTTTGAAATAAATATGTTGATTAAAAATTGTGTTTACTTTAAATGCAATGTACTGGAATACGTGTCTAAAGTGTAGAGCAATGTTTGTTTCAAACAATAATGGTAAAGCCTAGGGTATATGGCAACAACAATCATTGGAAAAATTATCTTCAGTGGTAACAGCTACATAATCAGCTACTGTACAATATTTTGATTATGAATAAAGCTACTGTTATTGCCGTGTGTATTCTAGTTGGGCAAAATACAAAGTCAAGTGTTTGTTCGTATTTCATTGTATCATTTCACCAATTTTCAAAACAAGTTAGTCACGTTTACATTTGTCGAAATAGGGATAAATTCTGGCATATACTTATACTCTAGTTTATCTGTCCTTTGTAAGAACAATGACAAAAGTGAAAGAAAATGGCATGAAATTAATCAAAACTAAGGCCATACAAAAAAAGGTCATTACAGTATTATGGAGAAAGACAACGACAAACGGAGTTCTACGAGATGCTAAGAGGAAAAGGAAGCTAAAATGTTACTTTGAATGGAATAGTTTGAAAGAGAAACCAGTAGAAAAAGATCCATTAGCAATACAAATACCCCAGTTCAGTACTTTACGACGTCTGCAGGTTTCTACCCAAGATTTACCAACCGAGCCCACTGGTATCTTTGATGCTAATGAAAGTACGAATTCCATACCATAAGAATTTAAGTTCTAAGGATTTACTGTCGCTACACGAAACTAAAATAAACTAAACACTATAAGTTTCCTTGATCTTACAACCGACTTTAACAATAGCACAGGTCCCATACACACATAAGACGGAGAGAAAGCAAAACTTCGTGGAGTACTCTAGTAAAAAGTGATGGCTGTGAAAAGTTATGACGATACAAAAGCTGTAGAGAAAGATGAAGTCAAAGTGAAAATTTTGCAATAAGTTACGTGGATCGATTAGTGGGTCAAAATAAACAGAAGAAGAGGAAAAACAACAAAAACAAAATTCGGAGCACCAGAAAGCAACAGCAGGCAAAGAAAATTTAAAAAGAAACAAAAAAATGACATGGAGAAGCAGGGGAGGTCCTGACTATTACATGATGAACCTCAGTCTACGACAAATTGTCACTTTAGGAAGCCCAAAGCTGTGCATTTGATATTGAATTTGAAATCAACATAGAAAAGTGTACAAATAGTCTAAACTGACAGCAAAAACGCTTTCATATTCGTAGTCAAAACCAAAATAATCTACGGTAAAAATCACGTCTTACCAACAATATTTTCGTTTGGTGATAATATGAACTGAGATCATGGGAAAGCTGAAGAAGAAAACTGCATATCTGGAAAAATGAAACCAAAATATTACACCTAACCATTGTAGAAGCAAAATGATTATACACATCATTATCATTCTTCTTTTCTCTCTCCTCATCCTCCTCTCTTTTTCCTCCTCTTTTCCACTCCTCTGATTTTTCCACTTCACCCCATTTTGTTTACTATTATATTCTTCTTCTTATATGTATTTACTTTCTCTTCCTTTGTGGTGATCACCCACTAGAACTAACATTTCTTGATTAGAACTCCTTCTTTTCCCAGAATTTTTGTTTTCATTTTCGTAGTAAGAAATTTTTCAAAACGGAAAATCACTTTCTTCTCTCTTCCCATGACGTATTCGTTTGTATTTATTTACACTGGCATCAGGAAACACACTAACAGTGGGGTGGTTTCGTTTCTGCTTGTGCGAGGCAAGAAATACGAGTGCTGTAAAGGTAGGAAGGGCACGTTTTATTTTGAACTTTAATGGAGTGCTCTAATAGTTATTTTCGGCTTCTGGATTGACAAAAGTTAAAAATCACCAAATTGTCTAACAGTGACAATAATTGGTTCTAAATAACCTCTAATGGTTAATTCAATTGTCTGCCTTAGTTTTTATGGGAATTTTTTCACTAGTTAATGGACAAATTTTTCCCTTCAGACTAAGTTCTTTACAAGTTTAGTTGAAAGGCTTGCATTAAGACTGATATGACAGAAAACCAAATAGATAAGAGGAGTGCATAAAATAAACATTCAGAAAAGACTCATCAAAAAGGAACATCACTCGGAATAGGTGTCAGCTAGTACCAAGAAAATGATTACATTCTTTACAACATTATTGAAAATGCAAAATGTACACTCGAAAAATGTCAGGAAAAATTTGAGTGTTGCATCAGCATTAGTGTTCACCCAACTCACTGTGAAGCTGCCTGCGCATTCCGTGAATCACCAATTGATTCTTTCTTGATTTACAAATTACCAATATTTAGAATTTGATCATGATATATTGCAG
Source organism: Morbakka virulenta (assembly GCA_003991215.1). NCBI lineage: Eukaryota > Metazoa > Cnidaria > Cubozoa > Carybdeida > Carukiidae > Morbakka > Morbakka virulenta. The sequence continues at coordinate 424,698 of RDPX01000019.1, forward strand.
CCTTTATTGCAATGAGCGCATTTTTAGTCTATTCTCTTTCAAAGGATTTCAAAGGATTAAAAGCCGTTTTTAAGTTACTGCAGCCACTATAAAAAAACTAATAGATTTTCAAGAATACTCAAACAATACTGCAGGCACATACAATAAAACAACTACGAAATCAAAGTTATATGCGCCTACCCAGGCCAAAGGGAAACAAAATAAAAGAGCAGACTGACCTTGTTTATGGGTGGTTCTACTCGCAGTCCATTTGGAACCGATAGCGAACAGTATATGTTATGCAACAATTGTGGGTAGAAGAGAATGTAATGAAGAAAAAGTTCCCATTCTGCCTAAAAATGAATACATTACTACATCATAAACATATAAACAAGAATGAAACGCAACAATTCTCGGAACGTTAATACTGCAACTTCTAACAATATACTTAACTGCACTTTAAAAAATGGAATTAATATTCACAAAATAAATAAACATACTATATTATGATAAATAATTAACCTACCATAAAACCTTCAATTACAATATTTGAATGTTTTCATTAAAAATCTTTGATAAATACGTTGTATTGATTAATAGTTCAATCCTAAAATATAAAGGCAGAGCAATACTGTAGAAGCCCTATGGGTCCTATAGCCGTGAAAACATAGATACCTGGTGAACCAAGGACGCCCTAATACCCGAATAAAAAAACTGTCCGGTATATATATCAACCTTATGACAAATATTTATAAAGTTAACAAAGATTACGATACCAATTTAAATCAATTCCGTCTTTCATTATCTCAAATCAAACGCTCCTTACTATGTATACTTGCTTTTCAAACCTAAATAACACACTTGCATGCAATTTCCAAAACAATCTTGAGTTTGCTCTCTCTTTTCAAGCAGCGTTGGTGGCTAAATTCCCCCAGCTATCTGGAGATAGGTCAATATTTTCTGTGTAGGTCTTAGTACAAGTCCAATACAACAATGACTACATCCTTGACCGCTTTAAGTGCATAAAGATTGTTTTCCGCATTGGCGCGCGTATATTTCACCCTGCGCGGGTCTCAAAATCACCTTGTTGACCCGTGATTAAGCTGTAAAATAAAGTGTCTGGTTAACGATCAAAACATTTCCTTCTGGACTTATGCCCTTTACTAAACAAAACCCATTCCCATGAATATCAATCAAAAATGTTTAGGTGCATGTCCACGTACGGGAATCGACTATGAAAAAGGCGAGCGCTAAAATTTAGAAAAATTTCACGCCTAATCAGTACGCTCAGTTATGGATGTCAGAAATCACAAAAGAAGAGTCCTTCTGGGCATTGGTTCATTATAATGTAGGAGAACTAAAATGTATCTGAACACAAATTGTTTTCATTGCCGCCCTTTATTGATGAATACTGCTAGACAAAGTGTGGTAATCACTAAACAAACACACATTCATATGCTTATATACAGGTATATATAAACATGTGTATGTGAATATCAAGTAAGATACATAAAAGATCTGACGGATATTTCATTTCGCCTTTTAATAGATGCCAAAATCTAAAATGAACATGTCTCCACCTTTGTAGTATAGGTGTTTATGTTATGCAGATTCCTGGTTTTAAATTTACGGTATTTCCAACGCGCAGGTATAGCAAATGAAAGACCATTATCATATAAAATTTCATATTTGTACATATAAAAGTAGCTAAAGTTGTTTAGTATTTCGAACAACATGCTACAAAAACCGGCAGAGAGCAGTGAGCTGAAGCATGATCTCTGAGGAAACCCACAACTCCAACAAATTTTCCTCCCAAGTGTTCTATAAATTCAAAACTATTAAGAACTTCCTTAAAGGTTAAGACTTACACCACAACATGTGGTTCCCTTTGTTCCTCGATTCTACTTTCAATCAACAGGTAGGTATAGGCAGTTTAGTGAGGTGGCATCCAAAGGTCACTCTCAGCATGTAGATACTTCAGACACTTCACTTTATAGTTTTAACCACCTGCTCAAACCCCTTTAATTTTTGGTGTACAATGACACAAGAAAGCTGCAATACGTAAAAACCTCTTTCACTTCTAACGTGAAACTGCCTTCACATTACGTGTCTCAAACTGACACGTAACCAACCTAAAGCTGTGGTCTGTAGTTGATGGCTATTATGATAAAAAAATCAATAACTTGCAATAAGTAAAATCCCACGTAGAAAGATTGTCACACTTCTATCGTTAATTTTGAGGTAATGCTCTTTAAAACTATGGTCACTTCAAGCATGCTGCTAAAAATACCTTCATTTAGGGACAATATCTCTACCTAACATTGGTCATGGCTGTACATAACTAAAAAAACAACTTATAAAGACATTCTAAGTTGTTGCTAAGGAGGTAGCTAGTTTTGTTTGTCGGCCTTTTTCTACAGTCCACCTTTGTTAGGAAGTCCAAGTGATCAAATGTTAAAGTTCAAAGTTCAATTCTAGAATAATGAATGGGTATGGTTTCACCAAATGGTCAGTGCTTTTATTGCCAATTTTCAAATTCTGTATCATCGGTCGCTTACTTAAAATAGGAATGCGCAACCCTGCTGCTAATATTTTTCTTACAGATTAACAGGGACCATTATGGAAATAAGGTCAGTTTGACCTTTTAATGTTATCCCTGCCACTTCAATTAGGGGTGATCTGTCATTATTTTTATTTTAACTCAAATCGTAATATTTTTATGCAACATTCTTTTTAGTATTAATTTATACAAAAGTTTGTAAATTAACTTTAAATTGTAATTTATTGACTTTCTGGGCCTTTCTTTTTTTTAAACATTTGTAAACATTTTTCATTTTATGTTTGTGGCAAATAAAAACTTACTTACTTACTTAACCTGATATTAGTAGGAGATAAGCTGTCCTGTTGGCTCGCTCGCTGACTCTAGTTGTTTGAATGTTTCTAAAAAAATTAATTAATTCATTAATTATCCTGTAATCAGCAGATCTACATACGTACAACTATAATTAAATGTGTGCAATGGCACAACCCACAACAAAGTCTCTTCGCGGTCTTTTTTGCTGAATGAACACTAAACTTGTGGTACAGTTCAGAACAGAAATTTGGGCTACCATGAACTACTTATCAACTGCAACGACAACTCCTGTTTGGTTTACCACACTCTGCCTTATAAAAAGCGCTTTATTCTGAATGACATTTTTGACAGCTGTTTTAAGGGGCAACGAGTTTGCAGTAGTCATCAATTTCCATGGTACTCTATTATCTTTATGTGCTGCCAGACGTATCACCTTTTAGACCCACTGAAGGCACAAAATTGCTCTCTTACCATCCATATATAAAAATGCTGACACGCCCAAGTCTCTCTTGGCTATCGAAACGTTAGGACTGTGGATAAATTTCTGTCGAATGGGCCTGCAATTTTGCTGGCCATAATCAATAATAAACCCAGGAGCAAGGTACAATTTGCAACAAGAAATACTGATCATTTACTTTACTTTTCTGTTAAACTCCCTGAAGAATAAATTACACAAATACCTGTTCTTTTAATAATCCAAAATCTACCGCCGTAACATCTGGCAACGGTGGGTAGGTTCCTGAGAAAAATAAATAAATAGGAGAAGAAATTGTAGAGAAATAGAGAAGTAAAACATGAATACAATTATAAATATACTCTTTTTTATTTATTTACTTATATATTTAAATATATATGTATAGTCTTCAAACTCGAGTTTCAAGGTTGTTCAAACATGAAACTTAATATGCTGCAAGCTTCTGTTTTGATTTTGTGATTAATTGCATTAAAGCTCTATCTTTATATACAAAACCTACCCAAGATTATCACGTACATATAAATAAATAAATATATATATATATATATATATATATAAAAATCCAGTATAGCATACAAAATAACTAGACAAATTTAGCAGTTACTACTAGTTTCATGTTTCCTTAACAATCTTCAAACTGCAGTTTGAAGATTGTTAAGGAAACATGAAACTAGTAGTAACTGCTAAATTTGTCTAGTTATTTTGTATGCTATACTGGATTTATAAACGCTCTGGAAACATTGAGCACTCTTAGTGAACAATGGTATACTTTACTAATATTACTATATATATATATAATTATANATATAAATATATATATATATATATATATAAAATCCAGTATAGCATACAAAATAACTAGACAAATTTAGCAGTTACTACTAGTTTCATGTTTCCTTAACAATCTTCAAACTGCAGTTTGAAGATTGTTAAGGAAACATGAAACTAGTAGTAACTGCTAAATTTGTCTAGTTATTTTGTATGCTATACTGGATTTATAAACGCTCTGGAAACATTGAGCACTCTTAGTGAACAATGGTATACTTTACTAATATTACTATATATATATATAATTATAACACGTACGTACACACTTCATGCAACATAGAAAAATCTCAAATCTCAAGCTTAAATTATTAAAAAGAGCAAAACGACAATACTAGAAATGTCCAAACACACAGTTAAGTCTCATTTTTTTCATTATTCTCTGTACTGCCATTTTAGAAAGAAAACAATGAAGCAGTGAGATTCATCATTCAAATAAGAAGATATCTAACCTTTCCCGACTTTCTTCTCGTTTAGTCATGTCTTTAGTTAATACATGTTTTCACGGATTTGCGATGTAAGATCTTCCCTAGCTCCTATCTTTTTCTCAAATAGACTGCTTATGTTGAATGTTGAAACTACTTTTCTAGTTGTTCTTTGGTTTTCAAATTTCCACTTTCATACTTCCTAATTCTTTCTCTCTCTTAAGAATCAAATGTCTCAAACACATTTAAAAGAAAGTATTTAATCTCTTATTAAATTTCTAAAGTATTTAAATTTTTTGAGAAGTCTTTCCTATAATTTTCCTAATTATCTATCATAATTTCACCTTATTTACAGTAGGTACACAGGGCCTTTGAGCTCCATTTACCTTTTCTTTTTTCTCAGCCCGGACTGTAATATTCTGTGCTCTCCTATAAACCCACGAATTCATCTGCGTAGAATATTTTCCATGGCCATACAGCACCATATTCTCTTGACACAGCTTAGAGTACTAATATGAATTGAAACTGTTTAAAAACTGATGAACAATGCGCTCTCTCTGAAATTAAGGCTATTACCAGTGATGTTATTTATTCTTAGCATTAATATTCATTCTCTATACATGTATTATTACCATTTCTCCTTTTTCGTTTACCATCACATTTCTTTAGAAACTCTATATAGAGCCATTTCCCGTTATTGCCTTAGATAAAACACTACTTCAGTGCTACAACACCCTCTAGGTTGGCCAACCAAGAAGCTAGATATTCTTTTTCCGACCTCCAATATCCAATATAGTACCTTCTGCCTTCTACAATTACCTCTCGTCAAATGATAGCCTTCCCTAGGAAACAGTTCGTGATGCAACTATATTTCTCGTTTTAAGACACCCTTTCTTTTATCATGATCCTGTGTTTTTGCTTAGTAATCAAATTAAGACATACTAAAAAAAATCCTGATCATTTATCTGATTAAACTGGCGAAAGCGTATTGAGTTTTTATTACGATGTCCACATGAAGGGGTACCCTACTTTTTATTAACCTAGATAAGTTTTATGTAACATATGATTTTATGCCATATCTGAGAAATCTACAACTATTTGTTTGTCAAGCAAGTTTTGCCAAGTCTCTATTGTATTACACTATCGGAAGTGTTACTACAATCAGCACTTTTTACACACTTTGTATCAATATGTCCTGATTTTCAGTGTAATTTTTTTTGCATCGCAAAATCACAAATGCCTTCTTCACTGTCCTTGCATTTGTATCGCTAAATATGCTGCAGACATTCTTGTATGGTAAGCTATCTTCTTGGGTTCTTGCTATCAACTTTATATTTTTTTACTAGCAACATTTCTCCATAAGCATAATTACTTTTTACTTCCTTACTAATTTTATCATTCCACCATAAGATTTTCTTTAGGTATGCCTTAGTCTTATACTTTATCACAAGAGCCAAACATGCTAATTTTAATATTATCCTATATAATATCCTTGAGTATGTGACAGTATGTTACTTCTTAAGCTTTCCAGAATTCCCTAGTAAATTCACTTTACTTTAACTTTCACATCTCCTGTTACAACTTCCCTATATTCGCAAAATCAGGTCACAAACCAGTAGCTTCTGATGTAGTGCACCTCCACTGTAGCGTCAAGGCCGCGTCCTACATCTTCATACAACAGCTGGGACCTTGAAATTTTGCAAGTAATTCGCATCGGCGCATGCAAAGCTCACTAGGGGTAAGAAAGTTAAACAGGATGCCTACACGTGATCAGAGTTTTCTGAGGCGTATGTGCTTCCCCTTAATACAACTATGACAACTTACACCAACTTTGGCTTTTTCCACGTGATCGTGGCGTCCTTTGACTTGCTTCAACAGATAGGTAAGTAATCCGAGTTTACTGGAGCCATCTCAGTTTCCCATCCAATGTAATAAAAATAATACAATATAATAAAATAAATAATACGTCCACAACAAGGCTCCTGAAAAAAAGAGAGCTAGCTTAAACTAATATTAAACTCACATACCATCTGCTACCTCTTGTTGAAAATGTTTATGCAACATGCTAAGGCGCGCAAAGTTATATAACACGAATGTGCTTTCCCGTGTTGAGCACTCTTCTTCATCTGCTTTCCTTTTTGGCCTGGGGTCCAGTTTAACCTGGCAAAATTCAAAGCAATTCAAAAACGTATTTAAACATCTCTACTGCATAGATCTTTGGGGCTAGGTTGGTGTTTTGTTGACCTGATACAAAAATGGTGATTTCGAGTAAAAGCTTCTGTGCCATCTGGATTCAAATTAATTTTTTTAACTACGTTACAAAAGCGACAGGAAACTGGGAACGTCGGAAAAGTAATAGTACATAAAAAAAATCAAACGAGTGATGCCATGCCGTGCGAAGCTTTATGTACAAATACATGCTACAGTGAGAAAAAATGCAACTATAGTAATTGAACGTTATACTAATATAGAGGCAGCCAGTGCAAAGTGAAAATTAGATTATATTACAGGAGCCCGACTATGGAAACGTACAATGCTACAGTAGTCTAGGCAACTCATATTTTAATGGAAAGAACGAGGATCGTGTATTTACTAATTAATTTTAGTTGCAAATAGCTGTAAAAAAGATATTGCATTTATGTACAAAGTACTTGTCATATAAAATCTAAATATTGGCTAAATGTACCTGTTTCCGTGTTGAGCAACGAAGGAGGTCAAGAATTAAAGAGGCGTATGCTACATCGTTGATTGTCATTTCCCATGATTCCCCTACAAAACGGGACCGAGGCTAAATTTATACAATAACATAAACATAATCAATTTTACTTTAGACAAGTTTGAACATAATGTTTTCAGCCTCTGCTTCTAGAAATGAACGCGGTACTGGTGCTTTAGGTGCTAATTTTCCCATTTACTCCGGGCTGCTACTATTACTAACACCAATTGGAAAACATGAGATATTATCTCTGTTGCCACAATCAATGGTAGCCCTTGAGAAAGCTGGTGACACAGTGCCCTCCTTCAAGGCATTGTTAAAGCCGTCCAAGAATGAAATATAAGAATAATAACTGTTAAGGATGGAAAATCCATGACAGACCATCAAGCTGGAAAATTTATTCATCAAAATACGTCTCCTCAATTAAACTTGTATGCCCCGTACGGGCATCTCATCGAAGGTTTTAAATATCTTGGTGGTTAAAAGGCCAATGAAAATGACATAAATGTGAGAATTCAACAAGCTGGAAGTCCATTGCACTCTCTGAATAGCGTCTGGAAACCTTTCGTCAAATCGTTAAAAAAGAAAAAAATTGTTTCAACCTTCTCCAAATAGTTTTCTTTGAGCCAGATTCATAGGGCTGGAACCTTTTTTTTATTTAAAAAAATTAAATAGCACATATAAGAAGATGCTTCGCATTATGTTTGTATATTATGAAGAGAACACAAAACCAATAATAAGATGCACCGTTCACTTCAACCCATTTCTAACGAGATCCAGATACGTCCTTTGGCTCTAGTTGAACAAACCTTTCGTAGTAATGGACCTGGTTGAAAAATGCTATTAAAAGCAAATTAAGTCCATGCAATGACTTGGTCGTTCTCACATAATGTTTACACATAGCAATAAATACGAAACATATGGAAGGGGAACAATTTTTGGTTTTCTTAGAATGCAAATCCCTCACCTTGAACTGATGACCCATATTTTACATGATATGTGGAAAACAGCTCTTTTTTTCTTGATCTTGAACGGAAAAAATATGAAAAGCTACAGGGAATGCCAAAATTAATCCGAAATACCAAAATACACATCACAAAAAAATAATTTGCTTATTGCTAACTACAGCAACATCCTCTTTCAGGCCTTGATTTATACTCGTATTATACGGAGGAAACAAATGGTATATGCTGGATATTTTTTCATCAATCGAGGTACATTTTGTATCGCATTCCTTTTGTAATGTTAGGGCTCCTATCTCCAAAGCCATAACATCATTGATGAAGTACAAGAAGTAAAATAAAATGTAGCCGGAGAACTGCTGCATGAAGGAGATGGGGATGGGGAGGCGGAGGAAGCGAGTTTTCCTTTTTTTTTCTCTTTGGATACTACTTTCCATTTTTGTTTTTTCAGTACGAAACGTTATTTAAACAAGAAAAATTATTTACCTTTTATCTTTTTATGACGTCACGCAATGGTCTTTCAAGTGCCCAAAAGATTCCAAAATTGGGGAATCGCCACGGAAATTGATTGGTCACAAAGCGGTTGCACTGATCACTAAGCTACGGCTCAACAGAGACAGCTAGAAATAATCCTTCTGAGTAGTTTACTTGCTACATTGGTGACGGAGGGTATGTCCATTGGTGAAACAGTTACTGAAAATTTGAAGCTGTTTGAAGCGGGGTAAAAACTTAGCTAAATATAATAAGGAAAGTAATCAAGGGTCTTAAATGAAGGTATTCTAGCAATGGTGACCGCTGGGAGTAGCAATAGGTTCTGTCTTGGAAGGGATAGTTCAGCTTAACGTCACTGCTACCAGTTCACCCTCTGGTAAACCTGGATGGAAGGCATTGTTGGTGCAATAACTATTGTTGTGACCTAATATCGTTCATTATGCCTTCAAGGTCCCTTGTCAGATCTTAAAATTGTGTGCTTGGGATAGAATCGGGCGGTGTATCCAGGGAACTAGACAGAGCGGAAAAGCTATGGTCTCACAAGTCAATGGGTACTTGTAAAAGGAGGAACCTGCGGGAAAAGAAATAGGGGTATTCTCAGTCTGCTCCTAAGATACCAGTGTCAAATCACTATTGTATTCTTGCCAAGACCAACAGGGACTTAAAGAGTCCCTCAAATTCAGATAAAAAAGAGAAAATCAGGCTAAAATAAAAGACATAATATGACCATTTAGATTAAGGATTCTTTTCAATTTTCACTAACTAATGAATGCTACTTACTGAAGATGCTGGGAAAATGAATTTCTTTCTTTATCTGGTAACCTACTTGATGAAGCAAAGAGCACAAAATTCTACAACAAAATGATAAATAATTGAAAAATAATTTGGTACAGAACAAGCTGTTACTTTAAAAGGTACGCATTAAGAAGTTCTGCGCTGAAAAGAGACATTTTTAATCCATCCTTTCTTTTCCTTTTTTCCAATCAATATTCTGTAATAAATATTTTCAGGTTGACTGGCTGCATTGGATTTGCTTGTTGATTTCATAAAAAAAATCTTATAACATTTCCAAGAATTTTTATTTTTTGATTTCAAAAAGTTAAAAAAAATATCGCAACTGTATAACACTATAATTCATGATTCGAAATTTATTCAAAATATACAAAAGTATTATGAAAAATGTATTAATAAGACATAAAACATGTATGAAAAAGAAAAATTTACGAAAACTCAAGGTGAAATAAAAGGAAATCTACTAAAAGCTACCAGCAGAGGTCTTATCATAATAATAAAGACAATATCGCCATCGTTTCAAACCTGACAAGTAAAACCGAAATTTTGCAGGAATGAGCTGTTGACGTAAGGGTTTGCCATGTATTTCGTGTATAACTTTCCGTTTTCTTAAAATGAAATATAATAGAGTGGCCTTTCTAAAGGAAGATCAGCCAGTAATGGGAAGCTGATCCTTCTGAGAAAGGGGTGTGTGTACCCACACCCGGTCATTCCAGAACTGTTTAAAAATGGTTTGGTTTCTCATTACCTAAATAAAATTTATGACTATTATCCTCTCCTTTGATTATTCCTGTTTATACCACTGTCCATCTAAATTCCTGCACACAACAAATTTCCAATACGTCTTCTGGGCAAAGGCTCAACAGCTTCCTCTGAATATACTCGCATAGTCCCAACATTAAGAAAGGCAAAAGTAAATTTTACAGTAATGCCCACAGTAGCATGCAACATCAGTGTACGTGAAGTGGTTAATTTAACTGCTTGATAATGATCAAAAGCTTTTTATATCAGAAATGCCGTCCTGACGTGAGCGTCACCTTTACTAACTGTTCTGACCCCTGACACAGAATAGTGATGGCTGTAGGATAGCCATCAAGAAGAGCCCTTTGAGAATTTTTTTGACTCGGCCAGGTGGCCTTTCTGACACCAAGTCTATCTGCAGGTCTGGCAATCCTGCCAGCGAGGGTTGAAGGCCTATAACTAGCCTTGGGCCTTAGGTCCTCCAGTCTCTGCTGAGACACTAGGCAGCAAGACGACGCCATAGATCACGGTCCTCGGCCAGGACCTGTACATTCCAAAAGTAAATTCACCTAGCGAGGTCCTCCTGGAAAGTGGCTTGCCAGGTTTTCACCGGTCTGCCTCTTTTTTGTTTTCCTCTCGGACTCCATGTCAAAGCCTGGTGGGCCAGTCGTTTATGTCCTACTGGATGCTAATTCGGGATTTATAGACCATGTAGTCAAACGTAGAAACAATCAGGAGTGCAATACCCAGCTTACAGCCTTGGACGTCCAAATACCGTCTAAAAACTGTTTTCTTCTATTTTCGATAAAGTTATTACAGTTTTAGGCATCAATGATCGTTACATATAGTTGGGTCTTCGCTTAAAATGGTTAAGATTTCATGGTTAAAACTGTAATAACTTTATGGTTAAATGGTTAAATGCTGCTCTTGGCAAGAGTTCTTACGATTCCTCCTTTTAACTGATAATATCGTAGCTGGATTGGGGGCTATGGGCACATTTCACAATTATGATTTGAAGCAAGCTTTTATAGAGGATCTCGTTTATTATGTTTTGTGACCCTTTGATTAAAGTAAAAACGTAACATGTTTTCAGAAGAAAAAGTAAACCTTATGGCGCTGTTAGGACTGCTGTTATTTAAACCACTAACCTGTTTGAGCTCCAAATTGGATCCAACTAAAAGCTGCAAAAGAAGCGAACTTTGTTGAACAGTAAAAAGTTTATCTTCCGTAACCAGATGAAGTAGACGACAATGCTTCAAGAGAAAAGAGATGACAAGTGTTTTAAAAATTGATCGGGAAGGATGAAATTAAATCGTTCTCCATCATACCTCTCTCCCAATGTCATTCTAATTGCCTATAAGATATTACTCAGGCCTTGCGTGGAGTATTGTTGTCATCTTTGATTGGAGCACCTGCCGGCTTTCTCGGCCTCCCCAATCCTATTCAACGCTGTATTGAAATCGTAAGACCCTCTCTGGTTACTCAGCTCCTTCCTCTTTTCATCTCTGTGATGCTTCCTCTCTCTATTTATTCTGAAAGTACTTTCCTGGGAGTTGTTCCATCGAGCTTTCTCCTTTTGTTCCTTCCTTGATGTTTTCATGCAAACTACCCCTTTTACTAAAAGTGATCATCCGAATGCTGTCTTGGAATCAGTTTGCAGAATGTCTTGTTATTTCACTTGCTTCTTCAAGATAAATTGAAAATAAAACCTATAAAGCTCACAAATTCATCAAAATGACTGAAATATGAATGTCTGGATTGAGACGGAGTAGAGGAGTGATTCTTCGAGTCATCCAACCAAAGTCTTTTAAGGTTTCTCTGAACACAAATAGTCTACACAAAATGGAGATATTCTCATGAATTGGGGATACAAAGATGAGAAATGTTTAACGTTTAAATTTGAGCATTAAATTTCAGTATATTCATACCTCATTTGCACCCGTTTATAAATACTAAAAATGTAAGACTGCAAATTAAATATTCTGTAAACCAGCTATCATGCAGAAATTAAATGAAAAGTAATTAATATAATGATTTATTCAAGTGTAGCCATCTATAAGCATTAACTGTTTTTTTACAAGAAATCATTTACTAAATTGTTATTCATAAGAACTCGAAAAAAAATTTCCAAACACAGGCACTAAGTTGATACGTTCATTAAATACCTTGTGACTTAAAGTTCAAATCACTAGAGGTTACAATCAACGGCAAGACCAGTAACACAATCGAATAGTGATGATTTCCTAAGCAAGTTGACAGGTAAGACTGCAACTGAAGTCCGAATTCTTTTTGTTTCTACCTTGATTCTAAATTTTGTACACTGAGACATTAAAACTACAGGAAAGTAAAAAAATAATAATAACAGTAACAATTATCTTATTAAAAAAGGCTAATACACAATATAAACATGAAAAAATTTAGTATATCCATTATACACACACCTATACATACATATTACTAAATTAATTTTATGTTTATTATATATATATATATATATATATATTTATACTCAATCTGCAGACAGTACCGCCCTTTGTGGGCTCATCAGTGGAGTACAGAGCTTCTGAGACATAACCCTCTGGCCATGTGGCCGGAGCAAACACAGCCTAAAGAGTTACTGTGGGATCCTGTCAGGATCCTATATATATATATATTCTGAGCTGAAAGTGAAGCACTATCACATTAACTTTGCAGGGGATCTGGATTCAAAATCTTCTCATCTAAGAGTAGAGAATAATACTACTTGGGTACTGAAACCCAAAAAAATATAAATACACAGTCTGACTTTAAGCCATCTAAATTTTTGTAAATATAATCAAAATGACAGAGAAATTGATTACCTTGAAATGTTTGGCCAACTCAATATAATTCTTCATTCGAACAGCTTCAATTAATTGGTCACTCGGTTGCCCACTTTCATCTGCTACTAAACAAAAACAATATTAATACTCAAGTCAAACGTGAACTGCAACGTGGTAAAAACATAGAAATATATTTCGAACTACTCGTTCATCATCAGTCTATTGTATCAAACCATCAAGCAAAATGTTTAAAATTTATATTTAGTTTACAAGTGAAAAAATCCTATGGGAGTACATAAACAAAAGAATAAAGAGTAAAAGGGAGGATTCCATAACAGATTTTCTAAATTTAATAAATAATATAAATTCCCAAGACCATTAGCAAATGGTAACAATGGATAAATATCCTAAATTACTGTCATATTTTGCCTGCTCCTGAATTCATCCTTGGTGTTTAGGGCTGGTTTAATGTCCCTTGTGTGGAGTGCCTCCAGTGTTTCTAAATGGTCTTGTCCTTTGAGTCGACGATCTCAAGGTTGTGAAAGTCAGCTTCAGGTCTACAGCAGCTCCAAAAATGTGTTTTTACTGGCCCATCTTTTTGCCCTTTATGTTCCTTAAAGCGTGTGATGACATGTCCACCTGTTTGGCCGACATAGCAGGCATTACAGCCTGGGCATTGAATTTTGTATATCACATTGCTTTTCAGTTCCTTCTTGATACTTGGTTTCAAGCTGGGTAGAGTTGTCTTTAGCTTTCTTAGGGTTATGATTGGTTTGACAGGGGCACCACATTTTCTCAACTGCTTGAATAAGTTATCTGTGACATTCCCACAATACTCTACAACGAATAATATTTTAGACTCGGTTTGTTCTTGATGTTGGTCTGTATCAGGTACTACTTTATCCTTCTGGACGATCTTTTCCAAGGTTGAGTTGATGATCTGGTCATATAACTCTGATGGGTATTGATTTTTCTCCAGAATATCTTTCGCTCTTTGTAAACTTTCATGGAAATAGTGCCAGTTACCACATGCTCTATAGATACGATGAACAAAACCAGCCACTATAGAACGTTTGTAGGATCTCAGTGCCAGAGCATGGAAATTCATTATGAGCTCAGTGTCTATGGGTTTGCAATACCATGTCGAGTTCAGTACGTTCCCTTGGTGCAGTATACATATACCTAAGAATGGTAGTTTTCCATCCTCCTCTTGTTCCATTGTAAATTTCAGGTTTTTGTGCACGTTTTTATCGTCATTTAGATCTTCTAGTTTCTGTTCGAGGTTTTGTCGTTTTGTGAATCTCAAAATGTCGTCCATGTAGCGTTTAAATAACTTAGCGTCATCCTTTATGTATGGTTCAAATTTTGACACCCAAATATTGGCCAGGCAAGGAGCTGGTTGCGATCCCATTGCCAGTCCATCTGTTTGCTTATATGGACCATCGTTGGTTGCCAAAATAACGTTAGTTGTTGCGAGTTTTGCCAGTGTTACGACCGTTTCTTTGTTAACTGGTGGTTGCTGTATCTCTCCTGAGTACAGCAGGTCCGTAGCATCTTGGATGGATTCATTTACAGGGGCATTGGCGTACAGCGAGCAAACATCGAATGAAACCATCACCTCGTCATCGTTTAAATGAACGTCTTTTAGCTAGTCCACAATATTCTTGGTTGAACAATTGATTTTAGCCAGTGGTACGTTTGACAACCTTTTAGTGACCTTAGCAGCAATACGATAATAGGGTGATAATAGGNCAGTGTCTGTGGGTTTGCAATACCATGTCGAGTTCAGTACGTTCCCTTGGTGCAGTATACATATATCTAAGAATGGTAGTTTTCCTTCCTCCTCTTGTTCCATTGTAAATTTCAGGTTTTTGTGCACTTTTTTATCGTCATTTAGATCTTCTAGTTTCTGTTCGAGGTTTTGTCGTTTTGTGAATCTCAATATGTCGTCCATGTAGCGTTTAAATAACTTAGCGTCATCCTTTATGTATGTTTCAAATTTTGACAGCCAAATATTGGCCAGGCAAGGAGCTGGTTGCGATCCCATTGCCAGTCCATATATGACCATCGTTGGTTGCCAAAATAACGTTAGTTGTTGCGAGTTTTGCCAGTGTTACGACCGTTTCTTTGTTAACTGGTGGTTGCTGTATCTCTCCTGAGTACAGCAGGTCCGTAGCATCTTGGATGGATTCATTTACAGGGGCATTGGCGTACAGCGAGCAAACATCGAATGAAACCATCACCTCGTCATCGTTTAAATGAACGTCTTTTAGCTGGTCCACAATATTCTTGGTTGAACAATTGATTTTAGCCAGTGGTACGTTTGACAACCATTTAGTGACCTTAGCAGCAATACGATAATAGGGTGATAATAGGGTGCTGGCATCGATAGTGCAGGTCTCATGGGTACATTGGTTTTGTGCACTTTCGCTGTGCCATAGAGTCTAGGTAGCTGTCCACCTGTTGATCTCATTTGTTTAAACAGCTGTTCATCAGTTTTACCATTCTCCAACAGGCTGATTAATTCTGAATTGATGCGCTCTTCTTCTTTCCATCACAGCTCCTTTGCATTTTTACATGTTACGGTCTGCTTTTCAAATTGAGGGAGGTTTAAAACATCCTTTATCTTTTGATGGTAAGTGACTGACTTCATTACGCATATACCTGTACCTTTATCGAAAGGAACAGCAAGAAGGTCATTTTCTTTCAGAAAATGTCGTGTCATTTTTATGTCTTGGTACCTTTTGTTTCGAACAATTTTTTACATACTTCAAAGTGGCGATGTTGATGTCATTGATAATGTCATTAGCAATGTCCTTACTTTGGAGTTTATTTAACATTAAATCGATCTCAACCAGAAAGATTTTCGAATCAAATTTGGTGAGAACAGGGTTTCTTGGTCCCGTCGAAAGGGTATTGAGAACATATTTTGGGACTGCGGCGTTGACGTCCAACAACTTTATTGTGTTGTGAAGGTTAAACAATGGACGATTCTGTTCGTGGGATAACTGTTCGAGTTTTTTTCTTTGGGTAAATGTAACACTTTTCCTCTCTTCTATGACTGTCATTCTGGTGTACAACACAATTGAAGGAAGTAGCCTCTCATCAACACTGAAGATCAACGTTCTACGAACACCATGGACTTGGGATTCATGGGAATCGCGGGATTTCTTTGCCTTGGTAAGTTCTTCTTTCAGCAGTTTCTTCTGAAAGTTGTGTACAATCGTCGGTTCAAAGCAACCATTGTTTGGCACTCGAAATTTCAGGAACCGTGGTATGATATCAGCTTGCAAGCAATTACTCAAGAAATTAATATGACAAGCATTCTTTATTCTCTTCGACAATGCTCTTTGGTACTCCAACAACATTTTCCATTGTTCTTGTTTCTTCAGTGTGGTTGCCAGAAGGCGATATGGCAAAAACATTGCATTGATAAATTATCAAGGATATTCATTATTTTTATTATTTAGGATATTCATCCATTGTTACCATTTGCTAATGGTCTTTATTTTATTTCTTATTTCCTATTCTTAATTTATTTTATTTATTAAATTTAGAAAATCTGTTATGGAATCTGCTAAGTACTTTGGCATATACAAGGACTTTATTATGTCCTCCCTTTTACTCTTTATTCATTTGTTTATGTACTCCCGTTGGATTTTTTCACTTGTAAACTAAATATAAATTTTGAACATTTTGCTTGATGCTTTTATACAATAGACTGATGATGAACGAGTAGTTCGAAATATATTTCTATATTTTTACCATGTTGCAGTTCACTTTTGACTTGATAATTTATCAATGCAATATTAATACTAACGTAAATTTATTTAAAGATGACCTAAAAGGCCTGTTTGTCTGCAAAGAAAATCAGGAAGGCAAAAAAAGAACACAATATACAGTAAAATTCAATTTTGAATATAAACAGATAATTCTAAAGTTAGTCGTAATGAATGAGGGGCAATTTTGAAACCCACCTGATTTTGTTTGCAATAGCCTTTCTACTAACCCCTACCATTCCTTTTTTATGGTTGGTTTATTTTTTTTGGGTGGGGGTATTTGTTGGTCTATTGAAGAAATTTAATGAAGCGGCTGGGAATGCCTTGGACATATGTTTGTCTTGAGAGCAACAGATAGCCCTCTCTGTGATAATTATCAAACCTTTACCTACTTAGGCAATCAAACCCAGTAGTTATTTATTTCTGTGCAAATGCACCAACTTTAAAGTTAAGCTTTATTTATTCCTCAACATAAATAAAAAATTGTCGAAAGAAGAGTCCCATTTAAGGTAAAAATGATGAGTATGGAATGTGACAATCAGGTGGTATGGCCAATCATTGTTTTAAATATAAAGAACATAGCTCTTTGTTATTGTTAGTTTAGTAGTTTCCAGAATTCTAACAGAAAGTTCTAATAATCTCATGTTTTAAAAAATTGACTTGTATTTACATCAGCAAAGGTCTTGCCCTTGACTGTGTTAAAAGATTCTTGTGGTTCCTGATATTGCAAAGTAATGCCTAGACTCTAGATAATTCTGCCTCCAGAATGCCTCCATTCTGTCTTCAAATCTGCCTCCAGCAGCTTACACACACACACACACACACACACACACACACACACACACACACACACACACACACAAGCAGCAAAGTTTGTAGATTTGTAGACTTCCATATTGGTCTTTAAGTAATAATAATTGAATTTTCAAATTCAAACTCCTTAACACATTGGAATCCATCAATGCTTATATTTCAATATCAGCATACAAAAAGTGGAAGAAAAACATCAGATAGGACTGAAACATTTAAAGTTTTTATCCTGACAAAGGAGACCACTTTCAAATGATCACTCAATCCAATAGTCTCCCTGTTATTCAAAACTAACATTTCCAACAATATATTGTAACTGAAACTCTAAGTTATCCAATGTACACATTTTGGTTTTGATAAGGAGGGACATTCATGGAAAAAGTTATGTTTTGGAATTGGAAAGGAAGTTAAAGAGTAGGAGCTACAAGCAGGAAGAAAAAAATATACTTAATTTAAACAATCTCAGATTAATTTAACTATAGATACTGAAAACCCCATTTTTTGTAACAATTAAATGTAATACATTAAAAATGATAGAAACAAGTAAAGATGATAATGAGAGAAAAAAACTTACTTAGTACACGTTCAATATTTTTATCATATCCCTGGTTTCCTGAAAGAAAGTTTTCAAAATCTTCCAAATAACAAGAGATAAAGAAAAAATGAAATGACAATATGTATGGATGAAAACGTTGCACGAATGGAAAGAATGACAAGGGTGTTTCTAGATTTTTATGAGCACAGTCAATTTACACAATATGACGATATTCTTATGAATTAAAGTTAGGGTTCATACCTTGTGGATATGGAGCCTGGAGTGATGTCCCATTGGGCACTATCTTAGACATCTGCTGTTTCAAACATGACTTTTCATCCTGAAATGCCTGCCAGTGAATACTTACCCAAGAAGCTGTGTGTAAGTGATAAGCTTTGCTCCAGGTTCCATGCTTGCAAGGTATGAACCCTAAATTTACATTAGAAAAAAAATATACAAATGATTTCTAAAAATCCTTTTTTCCCTCTCAACAGATAAGGCGTTTCAAAAGGTATTGAACCTATACCTTAAGAACTACCTAACACACAGGCAGAGAGACCTGGGCCTGACTAAAAAATGGCTTTTTACCCATTATTCCCCTTAAATTGTTAAGTCAATCAGAAATTCCAAAAATCACAATAATGAGAAGAATGTCATGGCCTCAAGAAGATTCTCAACAATATTTTCTGTGTTCCATTTGAATCATTGCCTGGATCAATTGGAACAACATTTAATGCTTAATGCTATTAGCTTTTCTAACATTTCCAACAACTATCACTAAAGAGTTTTTTAGTTAGTACATGCTATATTTATAAAAAAGTAAGATAAAAATGTGTGCCCCCCATGATAAACAATTCATCATCAAATTTTCCACAAAATGGGGTATAGATTGCATATTGAGACACAGCAGGTCTTACTATTACATCCAATTACTTCAGGTCACAGGCAAAAAAAGAACTGACAAATTTTAATGAAAGTTTGAACCTGACAATAAATCTATAAATTTCAAAGCTCAATGTGCAGCACATGCCAGCATTGCTCTTGTCAGTGACTGCAGAGTGGGTCCCTACTCTGGTGATTCCCTTGCTTACTCAAAGAACCTTTAGTACAGTGAAACCAACCCAAAACGTGAAAAATCAAAGAACTGATAATTTATAATAAATTTATATAAAGAATTATTGCTATTATTTAACAAATCAAAGTATTCAAATGTTCAAGGGAACTTTTAACTGAAGCTATCATGAGCATGACATAAGAATTTCCATTCATGTTCTTTCTTAATGGCTACTAGTACATCTTCCAAAATGTTAAAAGCTCTACTATATATGAGACATGGGCTAAAGAGTATCAGCATGATTTGGACTTGTCAAATTTTAAGTTTGCTTCTGGGTGCTTCCTATTCATTAATGGATCATTTGGAATGAATAAGAAATTTTGGTGGTAAAAGAAAAGCTGCACCTATGAGTTACAAAGGCAGTTGAGAATAACTGTTAAAGAACTTCTCTGACCAAAGTAGTAATTAACAACAAGGTTAGTAACATAGAAAGGATAGGATTTATATTATCAGCTTAGTAAGGACTAAGGAAAATCAAGTCATTAATGCNAATGGTTAAAAACCATACAAGGCATAATGCCAATAGGTATATGTAACTGTGAAAATATCACAGAAGAACTCCCCAAAACTAAGCAAGTTTAAGCCAAGAGATTAGAGTTAATCTTAGACCTAAACATATTCAAATCATAGGATGTAGGAAAGCACTCAGATCCCAGTGCATTTGACAATCTTAGAAAGTTTTATTACAATAAAGGATAGCAACTGCATGGGGATGAAGCTGTTGAGGCAAAAAAATTAACCTGGTACTGATGAGGAAAGCTCATCAGAACAATTCAGATGATAATACCTATAAAAAAGACTAAAAAAAGCCATATTCTGTGGATGAGACATGGGCTAAAGAGTATCAGCATGATTTGGACTTGTCAAATTTTAAGTTTGCTTCTGGGTGCTTCCTATTCATTAGTGGATCATTTGGAATGAATAAGAAATTTTGGTGGTAAAAGAAAAGCTGCACCTATGAGTTACAAAGGCAGTTGAGAATAACTGTTAAAAAACTTCTCTGACCAAAGTAGTAATTAACAACAAGGTTAGTAACATAGAAAGGATAGGATTTATATTATCAGCTTAGTAAGGACTAAGGAAAATCAAGTCATTCATGCCCTTTTATACTTTCCTGTGTAATCACCTTGAATGCAAATTTAGTTTTATATCTTTCTCCAAAATTATACAAGTTAGTATAGTAATGCTCAGCTCTACATTCTCAGGTCTGGCCATGACATTCTTAAGTATGTAAAATAGCATCAGAATGTCTTTTCTCTGTAACTTGAGTCCCAGAATTAGTTTGTTTTATGTTTACTTAATCTAAAATAGCAAAAATATTGGCATGCCTAACTGTTATGTAAAAGTTAATCCTTAAAAAAATGTCAGCAGCAATAATTTTCGATCACTGTCATTACTTGGTACCTAACAAGCATAAAGTAATGAAATTACCTTGTGGTATGGAATAATCCTGGCAGAATGACAAGCAATTGACTTTGTGTCTCCCTTTAGTTTTATAAAGTAAGGCTGGTTCTATCTGCATATCATTATCCAAGTGAATGCCATAATTCCTTTCACTGGTAGTATGTACCTCTGTTGCATCTGGGCTCCTTTGAATATTTTGCTCTTCCTTTATAATGTAATCACTTTTGCAGCAAACATTAATAGCATCAGCTGTATCTAAAGTAATAGTAGAATCCATATTTGGTCTTTGCATCTCCTCTTTTGCATTGATTATCTGACACCTGAAAAAATAATAAGGTTTGCAATGTTTCTTTACCATTCTTACCTCTTTACCATCTTTTCCTTTTCATACAGTTAAGTACCTGAAAAAAGTTACTTTATGATGATGATTTTTTCTATTAGTTTCCTTTGTCTACCCTTCAGATCCAGTTCAATTTTTGTCACTTTTTCTACTCAACCATCCCATCCTACTTGCACTGTAATATCACATGGGAACTTTAATAATCTGACCTTCCAGGTGACAGGAAATGGGCAAGGAAGTGGCTGTTGTTTGTTTTCATTCAATAGAAAGCCAAGCCACCAATTCCATCCAATATTGATGGAATATCATTCTGATGTTAAGTATGGTGAGGTGGCCTCTTCTTTTAAGGTATGTTCACCAATGAGGGCATTTAATTCTCATATTCAATCAATTGGCAAGTGTTCTTGTGAAAAAGGTTGGTTCTTTATATCATGCTAGAGATAATCATATACCCAAGCCCATCTTGTATCTCTAGAAATCTACCACCTGCTCTTGTGCAGAGTACTGTTGCCATAACTGGAAAGATGCCACATCATCATATATCGATGTTTTTGATGGTATTCAAAGACATGTTTGCATTATTTGATAGGTCCAAATCTTGGTGCTACTCTTCAACCTTTGTCTTATCAACAGAATGTGCCTTGTCTTAGTAATTTCTATTGGAACTGGGAATGGTACCATCTTAATTTATTGCATCACATGTGACTTGTTTCTTTCAATGTCTTTATTCTTGTCCAGTTGTTGCCCCTCACTGTAATAAATCTTTCTAAGCTTAAATCTTATCTCCTGACTTGACCTTCTTCTTTTTCTTTTCTCTTTTTACATTTCTTTTTTTTTCTAAGTGGCATTATGCCTAGTATGGTTCTTAACTAAAAAACTAAAAAGAAGAAAATAATTGTAAAAGCTCTCATTTATCTGAGAGCTGTCTATGTACATGTGTGCATGTTTGTCTGACTATGCTAAGGAGGGCAGAAATGGGTTTTCCAAATAAGTGGAAGAAAATGCATTATTGCTCACATTGAAGCCAAAAAAGAAAACAAAATATTCAACACAACATTTAGTTTGGATATCATGAGTTAAAAGGTATGAGTAATGTACACTTACCCAAATTTTTGCAACACATTTTGAANTCTCTTTTTACATTTCTTTTTTTTCTGTCATATCTTCACAATTCCATAGACCTAGTGGCATTATGCCTAGTATGGTTCTTAACTAAAAAACTAAAAAGAAGAAAATAATTGTAAAAGCTCTCATTTATCTGAGAGCTGTCTATGTACATGTGTGCATGTTTGTCTGACTATGCTAAGGAGGGCAGAAATGGGTTTTCCAAATAAGTGGAAGGAAATGCATTATTGCTCACATTGAAGCCAAAAAAGAAAACAAAATATTCAACACAACATTTAGTTTGGATATCATGAGTTAAATGGTATGAGTAATGTACACTTACCCAAATTTTTGCAACACATTTTGAAGGCACTTAGTGTAGTGGAACTGTGTGGCATCTAATATGCTTTCCATGTTTATGCTTTTCTCTCCAGGTTTCAGGTTGCTATTTCTTTGTATATGATTACAAATAACAAGAACTTCTCTTTCTTGAAAACCAAATTGAAACCCTTCCTTTAACAAAACTGGTATAACCATGCTGAACAGTGATTTCCTTGCCAAATTCACCTCATAAAACATGTCATTTTCCTTCAGGGATTTGACAAATGAATCTGCAAATGAGACATTTTTGGTGGACTCAAGCTACAGGGAAATGCA
Organism: Morbakka virulenta; assembly: GCA_003991215.1. Taxonomy (NCBI): domain Eukaryota; kingdom Metazoa; phylum Cnidaria; class Cubozoa; order Carybdeida; family Carukiidae; genus Morbakka; species Morbakka virulenta. Next base: position 447,503 of record RDPX01000019.1, read on the forward strand.
AAATGTTTATATATTATTGAGGTTATCTGGGTAACAAAATAGAGTTTGCTTCACACAGAATCAAAATAAGATAAAATAAATCATGTGAAATAAAGTAGTTATCAATAGATCCAAACTTACATATTGATGCATGTTTTGATACAAGATGTGTGTGTGTGTGTGTGTGTGTGTGTGTGTGAGAGGTGGCATGGGTGCCATGGGGGTGAGAGGGGTTCAAAAAATGTTGAATTAATTAATAAATGAAGGAAAGAACAAGCTCTTTTGGTGGTGCAATGTACCTATTGGTTGATGAATGTCAATAAATAAATAAACTAAATAAAATAAAATAAATAAATACAAGAATGGGTAAAGAGTGCACCATTTACTCATGAAACACAAGTATGGAATGATAAATGGAAGGTTGTGTTCTGGCTGGATGCGTGGATTGGCAAGTGCAAGACTACATGCAGGGGCAGGGAGTGGAATTTATGAAAAAAAAACCAGATGCAAAGTTGGATGAAAGTGTCTGTAAACAAAAACATGGCAAAAGTGAAACATACATAGTTCAATAAATGAATAGAAAGGTGCACAACAGCATGAATATCACTATTGAGATCAGTGGTTAAATGGAAAGTGCACTATTTGAAGAAATATTAAATAAAACTGGCTAAATTAGTTGGATGTATGGCTAATAAAATGTATGTAAACTGTTTTCAGTAACACTAATTCAAGATTACAAAATAAGGGGTTTTAAAGTAAAATAATTATCGTCTTTTAAAACAGGATACAGTTGAAGATTTTAAGGTTTAGTAATTAACAAAAATGTTCATTGGTTTATTTCAGATAAAGCAAGTTATAGCTTCTTCTTCTCCTTTTGGCCTTGGTCCAATGTTATGTTGAATCAGCTGCTCGACATTCTCCTTCTCCACTCTCCTCAATCTTGCCAAATTCCATTTCTTGCCCCAATGCTCTACATGTCTCTTTTGACAACATCCTTTCAGTGGAGCCTCTGCCTTCCTGTACTTCTCCTTCCTTCCACCTTTGCCATTAGTGACTTCCTCATTGTACTCTGTTCCCCCATTTGCATTGCATACCCCAACCACCTCAGTCTTGCCTCTCTTGCCTTTTCTTTGATGCTCACCACCTTTGTGAATNTACTCATGAAACACAAGTATGGAATGATAAATGGAAGGTTGTGTTCTGGCTGGATGCGTGGATTGGCAAGTGCAAGACTACATGCAGGGGCAGGGAGTGGAATTTATGAAAAAAACCCAGATGCAAAGTTGGATGAAAGTGTCTGTAAACAAAAACATGGCAAAAGTGAAACATACATAGTTCAATAAATGAATAGAAAGGTGCACAACAGCATGAATATCACTATTGAGATCAGTGGTTAAATGGAAAGTGCACTATTTGAAGAAATATTAAATAAAACTGGCTAAATTAGTTGGATGTATGGCTAATAAAATGTATGTAAACTGTTTTCAGTAACACTAATTCAAGATTACAAAATAAGGGATTTTAAAGTAAAATAATTATCATCTTTTAAAACAGGATACAGTTGAAGATTTTAAGGTTTAGTAATTAACAAAAATGTTCATTGGTTTATTTCAGATAAAGCAAGTTATAGCTTCTTCTTCTCCTTTTGGCCTTGGTCCAATATTATGTTGAATCAGCTGCTCGACATTCTCCTTCTCCACTCTCCTCAATCTTGCCAAATTCCATTTCTTGCCCCAATGCTCTACATGTCTCTTTTGACAACATCCTTTCAGTGGAGCCTCTGCCTTCCTGTACTTCTCTTTCCTTCCACCTTTGCCATTAGTGACTTCCTCATTGTACTCTGTTCCCCCAGTCTTGCCTCTCTTGCCTTTTCTTTGATGCTCACCACCTTTGTGAATTTCCTGATATCCTTGTTCATCAAATGTTCCATTAGAGATACGTTGTAGATCCACCTCAGCATCCTCCTTTCTGTGCTCTCGAGGGGCCTTTCTTCTGCTCTGCTCAGTGCCAAAGCCTCCATGCCATACAAAACAACTGGTCTGATCACAGTCTTATAGATCTTCACTTTCAACTTAAATGCCATCATTTTGTCACATACTACACCACTACTCTCCCCCTACTTTCCCCATGCCTTGTTCACTCTTGCCTTCACTTCTTTTCTACTTCCTCCTGTCTCATTCACCACTGTTCCCAAATAATTGAACTTGCTTGATTTCCTGGTCATGCTGATCTTTCACTGCTACCCGGAGACCGCCTTCTTTTGCTGATATCATCACTTCTGTCTACCTGGCATTCACTACCTGGTCCTTTTCTTCCAGCTCCTCCTGCCACTTCTGGATCTACTCTTGCAGTTTTTCCTCAGAGTCGGCTGTGATGGCAATGTCGTCTGCGTACAAAAGCTCATCCCGGACCCCTTTTCTGACTGTGTCCATGACCACAGCGAACAGGAAAGGGCTAAGAGCAGACCCTTGATGAAGCCCTACTGCCACAGGAAATGCGTCAATGTTTCTAGCGCTGCACCGTACCATGGTTAGGCCTCCTAAGTACAGACTCTCCACAACCCTGATCATCTTTTCTGTCACTCCCCTCTTCCTGTGGCACTAAGAGAGGACCTCTTTAGCAAAAAGCAACTAATAGCTATAAACCGTTAAAAACACACCGATTTACACGTGTCTGACGACTTATGAAATTTAATGTCTATCTTCTCCTTCCTCCATGGATTTGGTTTTACCATGTGCGTTGTAGTATCTATAAATTGAAAATTTGTCTTCGACGGCACTGTCTTATAATCGCAAGGCGAGCTCTGCTGAAAGACAGGAGACTTGGAAGCAGGCAAGTTTTTTGGAATGGCTTTGGAGACATCATAATTTGCAACATGCAATTCTTTTAATTTCTGGCTTATTTCCTCCTGAATTGCATTTAAAAATTCCATCACTTGAAATGAAGATCTGTGCCTGCAGATGCTCTTTGAAATTGTCTTTACTTCCTCAATGAATGATATACAGAATAAGTAGGTCGATGTTTTAAATGTTTTCCAGCAATGTCTCGAATGCAGCTCTGGTGAATTCCAATCTCAAAAGTATTCTATGTAGAAACTCGTATGGCCTCTCAACCAACAAAACTAGGACCAAGTTCAATATAAAGTAGCAGCAATATATTCTTAAAACAGTAAAATTTGTGGAAGGTTTAGTGCTTTTTTATGTAAGACACTACAAAGGTGGCCCCTGCTTTTTTTCTCATTTCAGTAAGATTCATTGGGGGCAAAAAATCGGAACATCAGACACAAACAGTGAAGATTACCACAGCATACTATAAAACACGTATCCCTAGGTCTTCATTTCATTTTACAAATTATAAACAACTTAATTTTAAGCTATTCCTTCCACGATTACAACCCCTAAAAACCCCCCAGCACTGCCTCCCAATAATGACATTCCTTATCAACAAGTACGTTAGCCTCGTTTGGAGAAATAATGATGCCCAGGAAAGAATTGGAAGCAGAAGGCCTAAAATTTATTGAAACCAATGCTGCCACTCGTTGGGGGAATTCCCCTGCGGTAGGGGGAAACAGGGCCTTGCAGGAAGAAGGGGAAAGCTACTGGGAAATTCATAAACTGTAGGGGGAAATTTAAACTATTATTGCCATTTGTAGGGGGAAATTTAGAAAATATAATCTATGTATGAATAAGATTACACATAATTCATACCACATGTATGAATTCGTGGAATGCATATCAAGAAGGACTGATTGCTGACTCAGGATGTCACCAGACTACTGAACCGGCAGAAACAACATTAACTAACTTACTGAGTAAGTAAGTACATGTATGAATTAGAAAGGCAATGTTGACATCTGACTAAGGGACTCCACACCAATGAGTTAATTGGCACGCCCTCTTAAAATTAAATTCTGCTGAAGGTGACGTGATGGAAAATTCGAAAGGTTACGTCGCAGAGCCCCAGAGCAACACTGTAGGGCAGATCTAACTCTAACTTCAATTAACACCTAATAAACACTAAGATGAACAGTAATTGAATACACACGACTCAATTTTTAAAAGAGCACTGTCATACTATTTGTAGTCGTGATCAGCCCCTTATCCTCGGCACACGCACAGACTATGTAACCATTTGTAAACAGGAAAGAATGCTAGGAAATGATAACATGTATCGGAGCCAATGCTTGTTTTCAAACTGGTAAGTAACAAGATATAATAAGCTTGAAAGGGCAGATGAGTTTCCTGTCGAAGCATAAGTTTAAAAGCCCATTTACTGACTCTTACTTTTCACTTCATTTTATACTATTACATTCAACTAACTTAGAAACAATGACGCCAAAAGATAAAGAGAAACAGTATCCAACAATTTTCTTGATCATCTGGTGGAGACCTTGCATTTTTTAGCTAATAACTCAAAAGCAATATCCATGGCTTAACTTGTAAGAGAACTAAAGGGACGTTTTTGATGAATGAATGCTTGCCTGTTTATTCACAAGAGAAGCTATGGAATGAGATAAGAAATTCAAGCGGAGTTTCCATTCTTAGTGATAAAGCTACTGATATAACGATGAAGAAGGTATTCAGTGCTAGTGTCCGCTATCTAAATCAAGAATAAGCAGAGCCAGTCACTAATTTGTATCGTTTCATGCCTGTCGAAGATGGGAATGCCGATGATCTTTTAAGTCTCTTCAAGCCGCTTTTGACGAAGGTGCTACCGATTGGAATAAGGTGATTGACTATGCTCCAAATATAGAGAATTTAATGCAGGGACAACAAACTCTGTTGTAACAAGAATAAAAAATACTGTCCCCGACCTGTTTGTTTTAAAGTGATTTTGTCACTCATTTCATTTAGTTGCCAGCCATGTTTGTGGAGTATTGTCAAAGACCGCGGAGTAACTGGTTCACGACGTTTATAATTACTTCAAAAATTCTCCCAAAAGCCAAAAAAGGTACGAAGAATTTCAATATTTGGTCGAATGCGGACCGCAAAGAATACCAAAGAATACCTTATCAAACAAGTTGGCTGTTTTTAGCAAGGTATTGCGTCAGTAGCCTGCATTAAGGCTGTTTTTCGCTGCAAAAGCTTTTCAAGCAAAATCCCTATTAGCCTAAAGAATATTGCAATCGTTGCAGGCTTCTTACATGCAAGCAATTCTTGAGTTCACCGAGTTTGTCCTTCGGGATTTAACAGGGTTGAATGCAATGTTACAGTCGGAGGCCTCGAAATTGCATCGATTCTAGTCTGAAGTAGTACGGGTTGTCAAGATGTTCTTCAAAACTTTCATGACCACAGCAGTACATAATGTGAGTTCTATAGATGCCAATGATGACACAAGTGGTGTCCAATACATGAAGTTTATCCTGGTGTATTGGGCCATGAACTATGAAATTTAATGATCTCACATGAACGTTAAGGTTTTTAAACGAGGTGTCGGGCTTGATATAGAGAAGCAATAACCAAAATTTTACTTCGGGTTAATCCTGCTGATCCTGTCCTCAAAACTTTGCAAGACATAGTGCTGAGTGCCATAGTGAATGGTCATGCTTCTCCAGCTGCAGCAGGAATGTTGACAAGAAATATCCCTCGTCTGACAGGAGAAACTAGCATTCAGACCATTGATCGACAACAGCCTCTCTGCTAAAGTTGTTGAATCGATTATGAAGATGAGTGAACATTTTAAGAAAACTTTGATGTAAATGAAAGACTGGTTCACCTTCATGCAAACACCAGAAACATGAAAAAATACAACAAAGTTGAACGTGATATTCAGCGGAAACTGAAGCTTTCCTTTAAAACTCATACAGTATGTCTTTACAACTTTAAGCACATTTCTTTGCTCTTTAGTTTTGTTTTATAGTTCGAATAGTTTTTCATAGTTCTTTATAGTTTTTAACATAAAAAAATATTGTTGTGTTTTTTTCATTTTAAGTAGGAGGTGGGGGATTTTACTCAAATGTAGGGAAAATTTGAGAAAATTGGTGTAGGGAAAAGTAGGGGGAAAATACATGTGCAATAGGTGAATTGGGTAGTGGGACAGCACCTTCTGGTAACTGCCTGAGGAGAAGTAAGACGACTCCTCCCCTACCACAGTCTGGGAGAGACATCATGGAAGGCTGATGTTGAGTACTCCCTTAGCCTCCTAAATCTAAGTTTGCGTCTGTTCTGGCATCCAGCGGCATCTTAGTAACAGCACCTCTGCATCTGCCAACATTTGGCGGCAAGTACTGTTTTTATAAACTCTCCATGGAACTGGTCTCCCTGTGGACAGTAACTAGACCACGTATACCTCTATGATAAAAATACGAACAGGACAAGCTAAAGCAACATTTGAAAAACTAAGGACAATTCTGACCAACAAGAATATTAGCTTCGAAACCCGCTTCAGAGTATTGAAATAGTAAGTGTACTCAGTATTCACTTACAACTGTGAAGCATGGACGATAAGTACGACAATGGAGAAAAAGATCAACGCGTTTGAAATGTGGGCATTTAGAAGAATGCATCGAATATCATGGACCACAAAAACAACAAACGAAGCAGTCCTGAGAAAGGTTAAGCAAGAAAGAAATCTCTTGAAGAACATCAGAGTTAGGCAGGCTAGATTCTTGGGGCATGTAATGCGAAAAGGAAAGTTTGAACACTTGGTAAAACTGGTAAAATTGATGGGGAAAGAGCAAGAAGATGACAACGAAGGAAATACCCGCAGCAACTAACAGAAAAACCTAATGTCTTAATACAGGCCACGTACAACAGATTAGAATTGGAAAGAATTCATTAAAGAGGCCGCCGAAGGCTGGAACAGCTAAGGCAATGAATAAGAATAGGTGAAAATTACCATTTGTCAGTGGCAGGNTAAGCAAGAAAGAAATCTCTTGAAGAACATCAGAGTTAGGCAGGCTAGATTCTTGGGGCATGTAATGCGAAAAGGAAAGTTTGAACACTTGGTAAAACTGGTAAAATTGATGGGGAAAGAGCAAGAAGATGACAACGAAGGAAATACCCGCAGCAACTAACAGAAAAACCTAATGTCTTAATACAGGCCACGTACAACAGATTAGAATTGGAAAGAATTCATTAAAGAGGCCGCCGTAGGCTGGAACAGCTAAGGCAATGAAATAAGAATAGGTGAAAATTACCATTTGTCAGTGGCAGGACTGCTTGAATGCTAAGATATCAATATTCAGTTCTATTCTTAGTTTAAGTCTTGTAAAAGTTTATCAGTTGAAATAAAACTTCTGGATTTTGAAATTTCTAACAACGAATTTCTTGTAAAAAGAAATACCAAATATGCCATGTAAAGAAACTTGAACCTGTGTTGTAAACAGCAAGAAAATCTAAAACGTTTATGGGAACATTTCACTCTTTCTCTTGTGTAGTTAGTGTCTCTTGAAAAAAGAGTGTGATGAAGATAGAGAACACTACCAAGGGGAGCATTGGGCTCCATGGCTCCTTCTTTTTGAGCATAAAAATGTTTATGACAACGGATTGTGGTACCTTTATTGAGACACCTGGCTTGAAAATTTTTGTGTACATAAACAATACGTCAGCCTGGCAAAGCTAACAAATTAGCGCAAATGTGTCTTTGACTGGTTCTGAGTTACCTAGAAAAGAACAGGATGCTCAAGATTATTACATCTATGACTCTACGTCTTTAGGTTTCTTCTGGGGATGAAGTTCGGACCCTCTTTCCGTTCATATGACTTTTTTGTCTCTATTCACTGAGCATTGTTTTCTTGTCAAGCTAAAAAACAAAGCAGTTCACTCTTGTAGATCGCAGTAGTTGTTGAAATGATAAATCTTTGATAGTTTTTACATGTTAGGAATACCAGGAAAACCATTATACTAACATTCAAGACATCTTTATTCCTTTGTATGGCATTGCTATTGAGTTGTCAATGGTGTTGCAAAACGACAAGATCAGGGTAGCAATGTTTTAAAGTTACAAGTAAGACTGAGCATCAGAGTCTCAGTCCCAACCTGGACAGCAAGCCAAGTCAGCTCAATCCAGAAGCAGGTGGAATCGAAGAATAAACAGAAGACTGAACATATTTCAGAGACCTGGTGTACAAGACTGGCCTTATTCATCTGGGCCAGAACACACACAAACATAAAGACTGGTTTGATGTAAACGACGTGGAAATTCAAAAGCTTGTAAATGAGGAGCGTGAGGAGCACAGAGCATTTCAGCAAGATAGTAACTATGCCTCAAAGAAAGCAACGTTCATCTCCTCAAAAGGCAAAGTTTAAATAAAACTAAAGAGGAATGCAGAACTCTTGGCTCAGTAGCAAGGTAGATAAGATACAGCAGTACGCAGATAGAAACAACTCCAATCGTTTCTACGAAGCATTAAAAGTCATCTTCAGACCTCAGACCTTAGGACAACCACCCTTGCCCAGCGCTGATGGGACCACCTTACTCACTGACATTAACGCCATTCTAGAGAGATAGGCGAAACGTTCCAACAATATCCCTAACAGGCCTTTATCTATAAACAATGAAGCCATTGGTCGTATGCCTCAAGTGGAGACGAACACGTCCCTCTCGGGGTCTTCACAGAATCTGAATTTCAGATAGCGATCCAGATACTCGCAAATGGCAAGGTTTATTGTATCTGACGCCATCCAGGCTAAAAATTGCAAGACAGGGTGGAGGCAGGGGAAGGGGCAGTCCTATTACAAAAGCTAACAACTTTTCCCGGCCATGTAGCAGCAGGAGGTTATTCCTCAGGAGCTGAAAGACTTCTCCATTGTTCATCTCTACAAGAGAAAAGGAAACAGGCAGCCTTGCGACAGCTACATATCTCTCCTAGTCATTGCCGGCAAAATCCTGGCAAGAGTCTCCTTAACCGCCTTACTCAGCATCTGGAAGATGGCTATCTACCAGAGAGTCAGTGTGGCTCCAGAGAGGGTCTTGGAGCTGTTGACATGATTTTTGCCGCTCGCGAGCCTCAATAGAAGTGCCAAGAACAACACCGAGCTTTCTACATAACATTTGTTGACCTAACTAAGGCATTTGACACTGTCAGTCGGGAGGGACTGTGAGATCTCAGGTCAGATGGGCTGGTCATCTTATCCGAATGTCAGACACACGCCTTCCCAAGATATTGTTCTATGGTGAACGTGCAGATGGGAAGCGCTTACAAGATGGTCAAAAAAACTGCTACAAAGACACCTTCAAAGTTACTCTGATGAAGTTTGGTACTGGGCATAAAACCGACCTGCCTGGTACAGTTGTACCGACAAAGGCTCTGCCTCATTCGAGACGCACAGGGTCTCAGAAGCCCAGAGAAAGCGTGAGCTGCGCAAGAACAACAACAGCGACAAATAATAATAATAATAATAATAATAATAACGATGGATGAGTGAGGTCAAAGAACAACAGTGGATGCAAGGATCAGCTTCTAATAAACAAAATGAGTCTAGAGGACTGCAGGAGAAAGTGTAAGAACTTAAGCACAGCATGGATTGATTATCGTAAAGCTTTTGACAGTGTTCCGCATGATTGAATTATTAAAAGCCTAGAAATGTACAAGATCTCACCAATAATTACAAATATTTTAAAGAAAAGTATGTCAAAGTCGAACATCTCTCTTTTCCTCACCCACGACACTGAGACTACTACATCTAACCCTATTAAAAT
>RDPX01000019.1:463481-480531 GCA_003991215.1 Morbakka virulenta
TAAAGCGGAAACCGAGGGATTTATAATAGCTGCACAAGACCAGAGTTTATTAACCTGAAACTACGAAGCAAATGTTATACGTAATGGTGTCGATCCGAAATGTAGATTCTGTGATAAAAGTGTCGAGACGATTGACCATTTGGTTTCAGGTTGTCAAATCCTAGCGCCAAACGAGTATACTAATAGGCACAACCGTGTAGGTCAGTATATTCATTGGAAAGTGTGTAGCTACTATGGAATTGAAATTGTTGAAAAATGGTACGAACACCAACCCTTACCAGTAATGGACACCCCACAAGTAAGCATATTATGGGGTTTCCCAATAATAACGGACCGGACGATTCAGGCCAACAGACCGGACATTGTCATAAAGGATAAATTGACGAAGCAGTGCCAGATGATTGACGTGAATGTCCCATCCGACAACAACATCACTGCCATGGAGTTTGAAAAGCTTGGTAAATATAAAGACTTAGAAATCGAGATCAGTCGGATGTGGAACATGAGAACGAAGATAATACCGGTTATTGTAGGAGCCCTTGGTATGGTGAAGAAAGGAACTCGAAAATACGTCGATTTAATCCCGGGAAATATTCAATTGCCAGAAATCCAGAAAATAGTTTTAAACTCAACGGCTCACATTCTCAGAAAAGCACTTTTCCTGTAAAGGAATCGAAAAACTAGAAAACTAGAAAACGTACATGAACGACATAATACCTCAGGTTATGAGTAATAACCCGGTGTTACGTAGTTCCCAAATGTTACGCACTCTATAGAAAATTTGAAAAGACATAATAATAATAATAATAATAATAATAATAATAATAATAATACTACTAATAATAATATACAGGAGCTGTACACTGGAGTATCATGAAAGTGCATGGGCTACCACACTCAAACAGATGGAATGAACACAAAGCAGAAAGTGTGGTGGAGAATGAAAATGTTAAAATCTTGTGGGACTTCAATGTCTGTGTTGATAAATTTGTTGAAGCGAGGAGACCAGATGTAATAATTATAAAAAAGTGTATCCTTTTAGATATTGCTGTCCCAGGTGATGCCCGAACCGCAGCCAAGAAAGAAGAGAAAATTCATAAATATTCGGAATTTGCTCGAGAGATATCACGTCTTTGGGACGTGAAAACATTGTTGATACCAGTTGTCGTGGGTGCTCTCGGGTCCGTAACAGAGAGGTTCGCCCCTTACCTTGCCATGGCAGGTGTTGGGTTGTCGTTTGAAACGATACAGAAGGCAGATCTTCTAGGAAGTGCAGATATTGTGAGGAAGGTGCTTAAATAATCAGATGAGATGATATGAAAATCTCAGGGCCTCGGAGAAGACCGGTGGTAAACCAGAGAAAATCATTTTCAGATAATAATAATATATAAAAATAATATTGCCTCATCTTGAGATCGTAATGTGGGAGAAAAGGAAAGTGAAAAAGAAGAATAGTATCAATACGTCAAAAGGGAGATTATGAATCTGTGGAACCTAAGGAGTGTTGAGGTGACACCTGTGGTTGTTGTAACACTAGGATCAATCAGTAAGAAGATACGTGAATACGTGAATACGTGAATACGTGAAGCAAATTGGAATTGACATGAGGACTGGATTATTACAGAAGAAAGCTTTGTTGGGAACAGCAAGAATTTTAAAAAATGTGTTAGAGAGTTGAGAAGAGAATTATACAAAAGAGCTTTGGCTACAGGCGACAGCCCGCTCTTTTGACTATATTCGGTATAAGGTCTGCCTGACCTAGAAGGCTAATACAATAATAACAATAATAATAAAATTTGTTGCTGTCTTTTATGTCACGAAGGAACTGTAAGATGTGAATCCCGTTTCTGGAGTTATCAGCAAAATTTATTTCCATATCAAGATTGTTTCTCAGATATCGATTCCAATGCAGCTTTTCGTTACCTTCTTTCACACTGTTCTTTCTGAATGCTTCATTCAAAGAAATTTCTAGTTCTATTTGCAAAGATCAAGAACTTTTTGTTTCAAAAGAATTATTCACTTTCAGTTTCCCACCATTCAATTTTTATGAAATAAATTTTTATTCCTCACCTCACATGTGTAAAAGGATAACAGAACCGATTGTTACCGACGCTGCTGCTGAATTTACAAAGTCAAAATATCGAGGCCTCTTCCTTTATATATATATTTTATTTGTGATCATATATTTGAGAATGGCCCCATGATCTTTCTTTTTTGTGTTAACTCTCAGGTATACTCTTTTGTTATGTCTCTCTACCCATAGCAAAAGAACTTCTTTCAGATACTTTTACATTTAAATGACTTTGCATACTTACCGGATAACATTTGCTGTAACTGTTCTTGTAGACTTAAAACACTGCAAGAGCAATGTCCCACAAATCAACACCAGATTCTTTAACATTTCAACCGACTGGATTAAAATGAATAAGAGGCTGGTTTTATCTTTGCACAGAGAGCACAACGTTATATCCTATGAAAGTGAAGCTTGCAATCGTGTTTTCCTTATCAGCATTCACTGGTCAAATGTCAATAGCTCATCAACTGTAACCTGGCACAAGCAATGATCAGACGGCTCTCTAAAAAGCTGGTTGTCAAGTGCCACCACCAGTAGAAAGGAATCAACTAAACTTCTTTATGGAGTAATCATAGGATTATTGTAAGTATTCTGTTTGCATGATGGACTCTCTTAATTTATTTCTTGTCTTTTTTAAAACAAAGAAGTTTAAATCTTAATAGCAAGGTAAAGTGACCATTACTTTGTTGGTTGATTTTAGTTCCGGTTTTGAAAATGGTTGTCAAAAAACGACAGAATAGTCACAAACTATATCTTTTCAGCATAACTATATTTAGTTTGTATCCTGTTACGGATATTTGAATTGTTTCAGTATAAGATATGCTACTATCCCTGTGTGCCCTGTTCTATATTAATAATAACTAGTAAAAGTGAAGAACATAGCACATTAAAAATCATGAAAAAATATTTAGGATTGACAAAGACGATTATAACATCTGTTAATCAAATGAATTTCATTGTGACCCAATTTTCCTTGATGATAAGCAGCCAGGAAACTGAATTTAATAAACCTAAAATGTTGTCAATATCTTATTAATGCCTCACCGTTATAAATAATTTATTGTATAGATATTCGCCTTGATGGTAAAAGCGTATCCATTTATATCTTAGTCTGCTTCCTGGTTATCTAACTGATTTGTTATTATTTTGTGATTCAGTCAAGTTGGTTCATTGTCAAATAGTTAAAAGTAGTTATTGAAACTGTTAAATATTTTATTTGATTTATCACAACAGAACAACTACATTCATAGCACCGCAAATGTTGGACAACATATTTTTATTCATGAAAAGTTATTCAGTAATGCCAATTTCTTAGCTCGTTATTTCAAAGAACATTTTTCCTTGCATGCAATCAACGTATTAGGTTCAACCTTTCATAAGCTAATTGATGCTAAAATATAGTCAAAGCTTAGAGGCAATTTTCCTAGTAGCCCTTGTAATTCTTCTTTTACCCTTGCAATGGTGTGGCTTGTCCAGTTAAAATATATGTGCGTGATAATTTTTTTCATCTACGTAAAATAAAGAAAGAATTAAACGAAAAGCCTTGGGTTTTGCAGTTGGTTCGTAAACAAGAAGCTCAGCATTTGGGTCCTGAAGCATAAAAACTTTATATCGTACAAAAAGGCCATTGATTGGCCTCAGGAGGGGGGAGACCTGGCAGTGAAATATTTTAACTGCTTCTATGAGGTACCCCAGGAGGAAAATGTCTGACCACAGGAAATGAACAAAGGACTTGAATTTTCATCTGAAAAAAATTTAATTATTCGGTACTTACAGAGAGTACGCATTAATCTTTGGATAGATCAAAAATGAAATTTTGTTACCACACCAATCCATGTTCTTCTACCTCCCCATCTGAATCTTTTGGTAGTGTGTCCAGACTGATTTTCGGGGGAACAGAGATGACGCAATCTGACGATTTGAAAGACCCTTTTGGTCCTTTCAAATCATCAGATTGCGTCATCTCTGTTCCCCTTCAACAGGTATTTTTATGGTCGATTCAGCGATCAGCTTTTTCTTTCTTTTTTCACACTTAAAGACTATTCTTAGCTCTATTTGTTATTTGATAAAGCTCCACTCATTCTCTTTAGGTTCTTTACAAATTTGGCATAGACCTAAAATATCACAATGCTACGAACATAGGGCTTTTCTCGAATGAGTTGATGATATCGAAATTTCTTGTCTCACATAAAGAAAACCTTTATTACAAAAATTCATCTGGGCTGCAACATCCTCGTCCGATAAACATGAGGGTAGTAAGGTGTAACCCAGTATTTGTTCCAACCATTACGGAAAACACTAGTTCATACGTCCATTGTAGCAAAATTAAAGGTGGCGCAAGCTTAGATGTCTCTTATATCAGGCATAATAATGAAACAACTTTTGGAGTAGGAAGGTCTTAAATATCTTATTTTTTTAGTCTTTAGTTTATAGCTGTAAGATAGTAAAGGAAGCTGACAAATACTTTTGGTGTAGATGGTCAAGAAACTTGAAACCTTATTCTTTAATTTTCTAAATGTAAATTGCTTACCCTTCGGGGATGCATAACATTTTATGAACTTCACTTTTTCCAGGCAAAGACATGGCGAATTAGTTGAAATTTAATGCTTTTGGTTACCTGAACGTTGGTGTATTGCTTAAGAAATATATACATTTTAAATACGGGTACAACGGTAATATTTGCTTTAAGGTGTTTAAGGAAAGTAATGTTCTTCTTATTTTGTTGTTTCTTTATCTAAACAGCTTCCACTTATGGGTTTTGAAACCACATTTTAGAAAAGAAATTTTTTTCAGGACTTCAGGATATTTTACTTTTGGATCTCTGATTACAAATGTGATAATGTTGCTATGTGTAACTCTTATATGGGTAAGTTCTGAACACATCTATTTCTGTCAATGCTTTTTAATCATCCTCAAAATTTCATTTATGCTATAAGCCCCTCAAAATTTTACTGATGGTTTTAGCTTTACTTATTGTCTTTAGCAGAAATATAGGTCCTATTTTTTAAGCTTGCTATAGGCTCCAAAGTTGTGAGATTGAGGTTTTTGAACATGTTTCTTAACCTTTCCGTTAGCCATTGTTTGGAGGTATAGCAGTCAAATGAACTTTTGTAACATATTATTTTGAAATACTTTTTTGAAATTGTTTTCACAAAAGTACTGAAAAGTTTACCTAGGGACAGTGCCGTTAAGAAATATAGACCCAAATTTTTGTACAATCTACTGTGTGCCCAGTCTCCAGCGAGGTAAGCAAAGATTTAAAATGCAATCCAAAAAAATCCAAATTTGGTAATTTTTACTCTGTTGCTATATCATAAACAGACGAGACTTTTCCATATTCTCTAATTCTGTCCCCCAACAAAATGCAACAAGGACGTAATGTTTTATGACCTTACGATGCTATGCTAAAGAGTTATTTTTAATTTTCGTTACATAGATGTGAAAAAAGTCTCAAGATAGAAATCATTTTGTTGACATCCATTTTTTCATTTATGTGTAGTAATGTGTTTGAGTTATTTGCATGCTTAAGTCTCCGAAGAAATGCACAATATATCATCCGGTCTGAATGGCTGTGGAATGTATCTCTCAGCAATTTGGAGATTTAATCTAAAATAATCCTCCTTACTCTATATGACAATTATTTACTAATGATTGTTAATACACCCTGCATTTTTGTTCATCACTAGCATTTTTCAAAATTAAGAAATTGAGTATACAGTCAAAGATTTATGTATATTATATCATAAAAATAACAGATTAAACAAATTTTATCCTAATTTTTAAAATAATCATATTCGTGATAAAATAGCTTCTAATAACCACTTTCATGAGTATTATTAATCGTTGAAAAAAGTATACATCCCTGAGGTAATGACATATCAAAATGCAACCATTCATATAAATGTTGTTTTGGTATATAAAAGAGGATTGCGAGAACATTAAAAGTTCTACGGTAATAGTATTTAAGGCTACAGGTTTTTCTGTCTTCTTAAATTTCCTATTGCCACCAATGAGGTCAACTGGAAGACAAAACAATTTGATAAAGTGTGCAGTAAAGTTAATCAAAGCTGATGGATTTCTAAATCATACATACTTAAAATGTACAGCAAATGCAGGAAAGTTAGTCTGTGAAATAAAGAACAGTCAAGTGTGTCACAGATTTTTTATTCATGTAATTGATAAAAATAGGTACATGTTTTCGTCATATTCAGAAAAAGGATTTTCAAAGTCCACAGCAGTTAAAAAACATAAAGGATTTTCACCACACAGGCATAGTAGGTAAAAGTTTTGTCTTTCAGGGGATTTCAAAATTGCACTACATTTTCAAATTCATGCAGGTCATTTTGAAATTGCATTTGCATACTGTCAGCTCTTCTGAAAGACTCTGGAAGTTTACTCCAAAGACTCTTACACAAATACCATAACCAGAAAGCTTATGAAGCAAGGCAGTGTGCCACACCTTTCAAATGCTTTGGAATTATTAAGCACCATAGCTTGTTGTTCATCAGATTTATTCATAAAGCTAAACATTACGTTCAGGATTACAATAAAAAGGTCATCAGCGAAGTGAGAGCCTCCAAACCTCTGCTGAACATCCACAAAGAGACCTGGGTTCTACAAGAATTAATTGCCAGAGAAAGAAGATTCAGGGTAATTATTGTGCTCTTTATGAAACAATTTATATCGTTTGAGTTTTGTCCTGTATGTTTACGTCATTGTGGTTAACTTAGCGTTTCTACTTTGACTCACTTCTTTTATTATGCAATTTTGTTGTTCCTTGTTTTTATTTTTGTTTATTAACTGTGTTTTTTGTTTCAACTATGAGTGACTTTTGACCTGCTTAATATGGGAACATTAAAAATATGTAATTTAATTGTTTATTATTGGAGTTAATTCTATGCAAAATAATTTTAAATATATAAATAATAGTCATCTTTATCTTTAAGGTCTTTTTAAACTAGTTGATACCCTGCTATATGTATATTATGAGTATAACAAAATGACACTTGATATTCTCAAGCATCATCTGAAGAAGGGACTGGATAAAACTCAATTAAAAACACTGATGATTTCTTTTTTTTCCAAATACTAATAAACATTTTGAATAAATCTGCATCCTTTTACAATGAATACAACTCTAGGTATTCATGTTTTTCATGTGTTAAACTTATTACATAAAACTTGTTATGAAATATTGGACATATTCCAAATCCTACCCACTATCAACTTGCTGGTGACTAATTTTCTCTTTCCCCTTCCATCAGCTTCTCAAAGGCTGTTTTCCTTATCATAAACTTGAAGCTCAAATTTTAAAAAAATTTATATTTTAAATGAGAATAAATAGTAAAGGAAATAGCATATTTCATTATGGATTTTTTTGGAAATCTTTGTCCTGCCCTGTTAACAATATTCTTGCGCATGATATACAGTATATTAGTAGCTGTAAAGCTTTAGTAAAAATTCAAATTTTAATAGAATCTGTTCCAAAACTATTCATCTCTTTTTCTTCAGCTTCTTTAAGGCAATTAACATTCAAAGAAAAAAGCTTATGGAAATATTTGTTTGCACACCAGAGTGTCATTTTTATTTAAGGTGAGTAGCTTTTTTCTCCATCTCCATTCTGATATCTGAATACTCCATTAAGTTAAAAAGATAATGAAATACTACATTCTTCTATTTTTAGAAGGTTAGAGAAATTTCAGCATAACTATGAAAGCTTTATTGCTAGCTTTGGTTCTTTTTTGGGGTAAGTAATGTTCGTTATGCCAGTTTTATCAACATTTTTATGCATTCAAACAATGTTTCGAAGTAGCAGAGGGTAAGATGGTAGTTGTCAGATAATTAGGAGTATGACAGACAGAGTTTTTAATATTATTGGTTTTAATAGCATTTTCGGTTGCTTTTTAATAAAGTTTAAGTGCTAATCTTTTTAACATTATGTGTGTTTTAGCACCACTTGTGCAAAAGAGAGACAATAGGGTGGGCACAGAACCTTATACCAATTTAGAATGAAATTAGTTAATACAAAGAGAGTGAAATGGATAAAATGTAGTGCAAGTAGTACTTTAAAAGTTTCAGTAGCCCATACAAATAAATTCAGAATTCTCAAGATTCGACACTTTAAAGGTAAGTCAATATCACTTTCTTTATTATCCCTTTCGTATTATTCCCTAGTTCATTACCTAAAAACTTACTTTTTGCAGTGCCTGCTGAAAAATCTAGTTTTACGACTGCTTCTTGATTTGAACGTTTGTTAACAGATGCAATCAAAAAATTGATTCGACTATGGGGTTTCATATCAGGCGTTGCATCCAAACTTGCAAAATGTAGAAGGATTCGGGAAATAGGTTTACAGTATTGGGGAGTTGGTAATTTTCTTAGGATAATCTAGATGTCGTATAATTTTGTTATCTATTAGAAACAACAGAATTAAGGCTGCTAAAATGGATTATGGAAGTAACCAGGAATAACAGGGAAAAGAATACTGATAACAGGAAGAGACTGAAAGCATGTAACGTCACAGAGAAGGCTGGGGGAGCAAGGTAAGATGACACCTGTAGAGATCGGCAAATAGTAACCTATGAAAAGACAATATGTGAAAAATGGCGGACTGTAATAGTGGCTGAGTAAGACCAATAGCAATATGGAAGGATAACAAGAAAGATTTGAAAAAGCTGAATGCGACCGATGAAGTTAAAGAGAGGAGAAGTGGATGAGGAGGATTCGACCAGCCGGCCGTGATTAAATATGACAAGAGCTATTGGTAAAACATAATAATAATAATAATAATAATAATAATAATAATCTCGTGACATTTAAAGGCAATGTCACTCTTATCACTTTTATCACTTATCACTTATCACTCTTATCAAAAATGAAAAAAGTACAATTTTATGGGACTTTGGGATCCATACGGACAGGACCATTCAGGCCAACCGTCCCGATATCAACATTAGAGATCACAATAAAAAGACGTGTTTGCTAATAGATATGACTGTACCAACTGATAAGAACGTTTCGATTAAAGAATTTGAGAAAACTCTCAAAGTATAAAGACTTGCAACTTGAAGTTGAAAAAATGTGGAAAATAAAAACCACTATTATACCGCCTATTGCTACCACTATTGTACCGGTAGCAATAGGCGCTTTTGATACTGTAAACAAAAACGTAGAAAAACATATTGCAAAGCTGCCTGGAACAAACTCGCTCGCCGAAATACAAAAAATAGTGCTTATTGGGACAGCACATATACTACGAAAAGCATTATCATTATAAAACTACCTTTTTACTATTTTACTATATAATTATGTCATCTGATATGTAAATATTTGTTGTCTGAAGCCAGCCTTTCCATTTCCACAGGTCTCTGGGAGAGACCCGGAGTGAGATTGTATACAGCCACAGAGAAAAGTAAAACCAAAATAATAATAATAATAATAATAATAATAATTTCACCAGGCACTGATTGTTATTGTCAGCCAGTGGCATAGCGTCGGAAGACGTATGACCTCTGATCTTAATTGGTTGGAGGGGTACATGAACTAGTTTTGCCTGGTATTTATGAATGGGCTAGATAAAACATTCCCGCTCAAACTACAGACTTGCCAGTCAGTTACATGACCTTCACCAGTTGTGCAATTCCCAAACATCACGCATTTCTGTTTAACGGGTGGGAGTAGTGCGAGAGCATCATATTTAAGTGTCCTGGGTGTGAATTCCAAGTGCTGAACGGCTGGGTACCGAGCTAATACTTGTTCCTTAGCCTGGAAGCCTTGGGTGACCCCTCTTTACGGAGAACGCTTTAAGCAGAATGGGTCACCTAAACAGGCCCCATCTGCAGGTGACGTGTTGTAGTTTTATTAACGTCAATTTATCACACACACTTGGCTCTGATGCATGCACCCAGCTTACCCTTATCGGGCTCGGAGTCGGATGGATTTGCTGGGCTTCTACCCTTGCATCCCTTATTTTAAAGTTCATTGTTTAAATTAGACTGATTTTTAGGAAAAATAAGTTACCTTATTATTCAATTGTTAGTTTATTTGAGAAGATAAAAATGTTATTAAGAAAAAAGTAAACTATCATATAAAAAGTGATAGAATTTGGTAAGAATGAAAAGAAGATCAAATTATTGTTATGATTGTATTGGGCCTATTACGACAATGCCGGATTGGTTTTCAAGCCAAATTTAAAACTCTGTATTGTTAAGTGAAAAACGTTCAGATGAAATAAACAAACTTAATTTTTATTTTTAGAATTGCGTAAGGCTATACTGACCTTAAAAAGGAACCGAAACAAATATTTGTCCAATATGAAATTCAAATTGATATGAGCACCCTGGCAAGTTTGAATCTTTTTTCAAATTCGAGCTGACTGCACCTGAAGTTTTTGTTCTTTAAAGAACGGTCATATGCTAGAGCAAGGCTATTTTACTTATATCAATGTTTTGACATTTAATTATTTCGTGTCTAAAAATGAAACATCATAATGAATTTCATTCATTAGCTATTCAAATAAAGAAAAAGGCTGGAAAGAAAAAAATTCGATTTATAAAATGCATTTAATACTGCAATTTCAGTTTCTCCCCCAATTTTACATTTTATAAAATAATAATAATAACAATAATAATAATAATAATAATAATAATAATAATAATGATGATGATGATGATGATGATAATGATAAAAATAACAATAATAATAATAATAATAATAATAGTAGCACTTCCCACTTCTTGCCTGACAACTGGTACTAAGATATCTTTACATGTATTGTCAGTTGTCAGACTAGGAGTGGGGAGCGTGTGGTCATGAGTTGTTGTCATGCAACAACAATCGCTTGAGCAATATGCCTTTCCTCACTGGTCGTGGGGCGGAACTTGCAAGGTTGAAGTGATATTGCCATTTTTAATTTGGTTTTCTATTTTTATCTCACTCTTGTGGCTACAGTACATGTGCCTGCATTCAACCTTCCTGGCTTGTTGCCGGACGCTGAATGTGGGTTTTTTACACCTCCATTNACGGTCATATGCTAGAGCAAGGCTATTTTACTTATATCAATGTTTTGACATTTAATTATTTCGCGTCTAAAAATGAAACATCATAATGAATTTCATTCATTAGCTATTCAAATAAAGAAAAAGGCTGGAAAGAAAAAAATTCGATTTATAAAATGCATCTAATACTGCAATTTCAGTTTCTCCCCCAATTTTACATTTTATAAAATAATAATAATAATAATAATAATAATAATAATAATGATGATGATGATGATGATAATGATAAAAATAACAATAATAATAATAATAATAATAATAATAATAGCACTTCCCACTTCTTGCCTGACAACTGGTACTAAGATATCTTTACATGTATTGTCAGTTGTCAGACTAGGAGTGGGGAGCGTGTGGTCATGAGTTGTTGTCATGCAACAACAATCGCTTGAGCAATATGCCTTTCCTCACTGGTCGTGGGGCGGAACTTGCAAGGTTGAAGTGATATTGCCATTTTTAATTTGGTTTTCTATTTTTATCTCACTCTTGTGGCTACAGTACATGTGCCTGCATTCAACCTTCCTGGCTTGTTGCCGGACGCTGAATGTGGGTTTTTTACACATCCATTACTAGATGGTGTGTAACCACTCGATAAAAATAATAATAGTAATAGGGCAAGAAATTCGTAGTTTCACTTTGCAACATATTCCTAACCAAAATAATAGCAATCTGTCAGGATCATGATATAATTTCTACATCACTTTACTTTACCTATCGTCATCAAGAGAATTTCGTCATTTTATATATGTGTGTAATGTTTGGTTGTTGTGTATTGAATGCAAACGGGGATTTCAATTTCCCAGGATTCATCAAATTCCCATAATAGTTTCATATCGCTTTGTTAAATTATCAGCTTGAGAGAGCCTCCTTTAGTATATGATGGTTGATCATTGCAGTTTACTGCCTATAAAGAGATTTATTTCGCCGAGTTAACCACCACATAATAAATTGAGTTGTACTTGCTGTGCTGTTGCCAATTTTTATTCTGTGGATTAAATTAAAGAAGCAAGCGATAGATAGGAAATTTTGTTCAACAAAGTTAATTTCATTTCTTTACCTTGCAGGACAATTCCATTTCAACTTGACAATTTCAAATCAATTGTATATTGGGAAAATTTCATTTCTTTTCCTAACAGGATCCTTAACAACATATGCTAAAAAGTCCAACAAAGGTAAGGATAGAAATCTTGATAAAGTACAAATAATTCATCTTAACGTTTACATAAATGATGCAAATTTCACAAGTCTTCAAAACCTTTTGTATATACCATAATGCTTTGTACATACCATTATATCGTTTAAAATATCGTTTATATTTCCAGAAAAACATTAGGTATAGTTCATTTTGTAAATTATTCTTATTCACTTCTGACAAGGTCTCAAGCGACCTCTTCTTCGTCAAAATTTAAAAAATGGAAAAGGGTTGATCAAAGAATCAAAAGAAAACAAAGGCTAACAAGTGTTATTGTGACGTCTTTCTGTTAACTTTTTTTTGAAGTCTATCGATCCAATTATCCATCTATCTATCTATCCATCTATCTAAATATCTATCTATCTATCTATCTATCTATCTATCTATCTATCTATCTATCTATCTATCTATCTATCTATCTATCTATCTATCTATCTATCTTAAACTGCTATTATTGTCTGACCCCATCAATGTTAATCGAGGCCTTTCTCTTCTTCTTGTTTATTCGTTTTTTTCTTTTTGTTCTGCTTGNATGCAAATTTCACAAGTCTTCAAAACCTTTTGTATATACCATAATGCTTTGTACATACCATTATATCGTTTAAAATATCGTTTATATTTCCAGAAAAACATTAGGTATAGTTCATTTTGTAAATTATTCTTATTCACTTCTGACAAGGTCTCAAGCGACCTCTTCTTCGTCAAAATTTAAAAAATGGAAAAGGGTTGATCAAAGAATCAAAAGAAAACAAAGGCTAACAAGTGTTATTGTGACGTCTTTCTGTTAACTTTTTTTTGAAGTCTATCTATCCAATTATCCATCTATCTATCTATCCATCTATCTAACTATCTATCTATCTATCTATCTATCTATCTATCTATCTATCTATCTATCTATCTATCTATCTATCTATCTATCTTAAACTGCTATTATTGTCTGACCCCATCAATGTTAATCGAGGCCTTTCTCTTCTTCTTGTTTATTCGTTTTTTTCATTTTGTTCTGCTTGGTAAATACTTGTCATGAATTACAATGTACCAAAATTAATAATTATTTTTACTCGAATAGTAAGTTTTAGGTATCTGTTGGCATTTTATTCCTTGTAGTAATTCTGCATCATTGTCGTTGCATGGCGTTTGCCTTTTTCTTGGTTCTTCTTCCTTGTTCGACTTGTCTTATCAGGGGTACTCATAGTGAATTCACCTTCTCCAATCTTGCTCGGTCCTGTGCTTCATCACTTATCAGGCCTTTTTCTGTCTTATCATTCTTGATATTGTCGGTCCACCTGCACTTCGGTCTTCTCCTTTTCCTTAGTCCTGGCAGGTTAACTCTCATACATTTCTTTCCTACTTACTCTTTATCTCTCCTTTCTACATGACCATATCACCTCAGCCGTATCTCTTGCAACTTCTTGGATGCTTCTCCGACACCCACCCCTCTCCTTCCTTCTTCATTCTAACACGGTCCAGTCTAGTCACACCAGACACCCAGAGCAGCATTCTCATTTTGGCTACTTCGAACTGGCTTTCTTGACTTTTTATTAGCGGTACTGTTTCCATCCCGTATAATATTGGAGGTGGTACCATGGTTTTTGTATACCTTGCCTTTACGTTTATCTGATATGTGCTTGTTACGTAACACACGTGTTGCCTTCCTCCAGTTGTTGCAACCAGCTTGAATCCCCTTCTCACTCCCTCCGTCACTCTTCAAATTCGGGTCCGTCTACACCTTTATTGCCGGTCGATCTACCTTCTTGTTCACACACAAATAATCTGTATTTGATCTGCTGATGTTCAACCCCGCTGTTTTCCAGGACAAAGACGGTCGTTGTTGACCCGGGCCGCGACCAATCCGGTATAAATATGGTATTAGTTGTCATTTGCTCAAAGGGATTTGGTAAAGTTGTTTAACCGGATGCCTTTCATGACGCCAAGCACCATTATCGGGAGAGGGTCTAGTATTTGGCCAAATGACCTGCTCTCAAGGGAGCGAGTGGCCATCCCTGGCCGATGACCTCTAACTCTTAAGCTCTTACTCCCTAGAATAGGCTACCCCCACTCAGTTAAGGCGGGCCGACAGAATAAAGGTCTCCGTCACCCAGGGAGGGGTGGCTGACCAGGTGGTAGGCCCTGCTAAAGGGCGCCCAGTGTACTAAACAAGGCAGGGTTGTTCATTCCCTAAGGTACGAGTTGAACCAGCAAAACTGATGCCTTTTTTCTTGGTTCGTAGAAAATACATTTCTTGTGAAATCCAATGCATTTTTTTGAAAGAATTTTCTGAAAACCAATAAAACTTATTAAAGAAAGATGTCCTGTCAACTGTAACGATTATTTTACTTTATTTAACTGGTTCTTATAAATCTACTGTATATATGTTTACTTCCTGTATATTGTTGAAATTTAAAAGTGCAGTAATTGCTAAAGATAAAATTTTTATTTTGTAATAATCCTAGAAAGGTTACTTTATGTCGTCAATATTTTTTTAAGGGCAAGGCAATGGAACTTACAAGCATCCACTAGAACCAGGTAATTCCGTAGTTTACATATGATTAATTGCACAAATACCCCTGAGAGGAATCTTGATTTAGTTGGTCTTTAATAAATTACCTGTTTGCTTTGTGATAGATAATAGTTCAATGCTAAAATAAAGATTATTTTATTGTATAAAAAAATTCCAAAAACATGGCAAATGAGTAGATAGAAAGCTTAGTTGTGATATTTCTGTGATTTTTCTAGTAAATAATAATCTTCTTGTCAGGCCAGTATTGGTAGTTTTCCCACTTTAAGTTCCACATAAAACCATCACTCTTAAGGGTTTGTTTATGTTGCAGCCGAAAGACATCTCTGATTTCTCTACTATGCACATTGAATGAATTAAACAAAATCAATTCAAAAATTCTACCTTGTATTTAACCCTCAATAGCAGGGGGGTTATGGTGTACTTGATAGCCACTTTAAAAGGCGAATTTTCATGAAATTTAATAATTAATGTCTCATTTTTACCTGGTATATGATCTATATTTTTCTAATATATTGTAGAAAGTTTGAATAGTTTATGTTGGTTTTCCCACAATGCTTCTTACAACTATTTCTGATCTGCGAAAATCCGGATATGGTTCATGCAAGTTCAATACAGTACTCCCCCCCCCCAATAACGAAAACCCTTACGGGGAAATTGAGATGTTCGTTATTGGGAGGGAGCCGTTATTTGGGGTGACCATATTTTTATGTTCTTTCTTTTTCTTTTTTCTCTGCTTTACTTGTGTCAAACACTTTGAAAACATCACACAAAAAGTACTTTACAATTGTAACTAGCAAATATCACATGTTGTGAGATAAACAAAGAGATCGAACAGGATACAGTAGCCTAATCACTATAGGTCAAAAAACTAGAGAATCAAATGCTTGTGTCATAGAGAGTTGCTGAAGCATTACAACATAGAGAGATTTCTCATTTTTTCATAAAGTCAGTCATTTGCAGCTGCTTTTGTGGAACGATAGTGGCAGCGGCTTCGATCATGTGCCTGGCTTGAAATAACACAGCCAAGAGTTCAGTGTTGCCCATGGCGGAAGCGTACTCAAAGCATTTTGAGATACAGGCTGCTGCCTCAATCCTCGCTGGTGGTGGTGAAGTGGTATCGGAATCGTCATCCCCATCAATTGGGGTGTTCGTACTGGACGATAGTTCCGTTCTTGTATCCTGCAAAGCTTCAGACACCTCAAGACCATCATCCATGCCACAATAGTCCTCCATGGTGATGTTCTCTTGGTCCAGCAGCGCTTGCTGTCCATCAGTCAGAGCTGGAACAGGTTGTGGAGCTGATGCAGGGGCTTCTCATCTGTGGCCCTTGAAAAGCCACACCTTGCAAAGCATTTCGTGATCATGGAGTCTGTCACTGTATTCCACGCGTTCCTGACCCACATGACCGCATCAAGCATGTTGACTGCCTTGGAGATGTCAGTTGCAGACTTCACAGCATATATCTCGCTAAGCACTCTGGTTAGGAGGCTCTTACGGTAGATGAGCTTCACTGCCTGGATAATACCCGCATCACATGGCTGGAGAACGCTTGTAATGTTTGGTGGTAGAAATCGCAGGTTGATGTTCGATAGTTGTTTGTCAGGGTGTGCTGCACAGTTATCTACAAAAAGCAGGATGTTTCGTGACTGTAATCTTATCGAGTTCTTTATCTTCTAGAGCCACTCTGTAAACAAACCTTCCGTCATCCAAGCCTTTTTATTTGCAGCATATTTTACTGGAAGGGTTCCTTCCCTACCACGAAAGCAGTGCGGCCTCTGGCTTTTGCCTATTATGAATGGTGTTAGTTTCTCACCCAATGCTGAACAGCATAAGAGGACTGTTATCCTCTCTTTCGCTTTTTTGCCTCCTGCACTCTTTTCTTTCTTTTTTGTTATTGATCTGGTTTGCAATGCAGGGTAGAAAAGCCCAGTTTCGTCGGCGTTGAAGATATCGCTCAAACTGTAACCACAGATAGAAGGTAGTCTCTTCTTCCAGTCCTCTATCACCTCATTGTTTACGTCGGCAGCTTCCCCTGCAAGTACGGTTAGGCGCACGTTGTGGCGACACTGCCACTTATACAACCAGCCATTGGAGGCAGTGAAGTTCTCATATCCCATTTCTGTTGGGATATTTTTTGCTTGCTCTTGGACAAGCTTTCCTGACACTGGAATATTGTTGGCTCTAGCTTTCCGGAACCAGTGCCAAACGGC
>RDPX01000019.1:541560-557857 GCA_003991215.1 Morbakka virulenta
GTTTTATAAAATGTAAGAAAACATATGTTTATTGTTAAAATAAAATTTAACAACGCATTCAAGTAAAAGGTACGGTTACAAAATGATTTGGTGAAGAATGTAATGGTGATAGGTAAGGTGGTAGAGCAACATAGTTATATATGATAGTTATAGGCATTTGTTCAAACCCAGTTCGATGTACAGATATTTTTCACTTCAGTATAATACCTTTATCATCCATACCCTAGAAAAATGACCAGACAAACCCAAACTGTTGGTGTATCGGCATGCCTGATACCTCTAATTGATAGTGGTGATTAAAAACATGGTGTTTTACCTTTTAGATGCTACGACTGGTGGAAGCAATGATTGGGTTTATGAGAAGTTAGGAGTGGTATATGCGTATGCTCTGGAACTAAGGGACACCGGAAGGCACGGCTTCTTGCTTCCAGCCACAGAAATCATACCAACTGGTGAAGAAACCTTTGCTGGATTTAAAGCAATGGCAGCTGCCATGAAAATATAAAATATTAGCTTGGTTTCCTTTTTTTGGATGAGTAAATAATGACACAATAATATTCTTAAACGGTTTGTTAAATAACGGAATAGAAAGAAAAGATATTGAAAAGTGAAACAAATGCCCTAATTTTTTCAGTCTAGCATTATATTCAGGCATACTCAGCAACAAATCCTTTCTATGTGGAAATTTAACACTGCTTCGTTGTGAAAAGTGATCTGAATAAAAAATACGGTAAAATACACGCGTTTTTGAATAAAATAAAACACGATAAAGTAAGGCAAAATACATAAGAAGTTATAAGCGCGTGCATGTGGTGGATTACAAAGCATTAAAATGAATGTACTTTTAAATGTCCCAATTTCAGCTGGAGATTGAAGAATTAAGTTTATAGTTACGCTAAATGATGTATCCGAGTTAAGCAATTGAGCTGTATGGGCCAGAAAAACAACTCCTAGGAGGTCTAAGGAAGGTCAACAGATAAGACGGTATACATAAGGGTAGAACCAACAGCTACAAAAAAACTAGGAAAACTAGGCTGGCAGATGGGGTTTTTCAGAAGAGGAGTCTGGGCATGATCAAGGGTGAATCACAAGATGTTAAAATTTCTCAGACGATTAGTTAGTGTCAGAAGTAGATTTCTGCTGCAACAATAGAAGTGGCAACTATAGTTTTATTATGTTAACAATAGATTGATTATGACTATAAATATTCCATTCTGAGCCATCTTACACAGTTGGTTGTATAATTGAACAAAGGAGCAGTCTTCCACAGTTACACCTTCTTCCATGGTGATCTAAATGTCATTTTGCAAAACCAGACCCAATCTACTCTAATATCAGCAACCATTAACATTTTCCCTGTCGTATGTTTATACGTCTCTGACATTCTACAAGTTACCAAAGCTCAGTGCCAGTGCAAGTAATTTAAAAATCAATATCATATGTGTAAAAATACACTGGCTCCAAAAAAACCACTTGCTTTTTCAACATTGTGTGGAAAAACCCAATGAAAAAAATCGCTAGAGGGATGTGCCTCTTAAGGTTACATGGTTAAGTCAGTGAATTAATTTTTAAAAACCTTCTTCTTAAACAATCTCAATTGAAAAACTCGCTTTCGACTACGTCTTCGAACAAAAAAATCAAAACCGGTAAATCTCTTGTAAAAAAACTGGGGTATTTTTCGAAATATAAAATCCACCTATAAAGCCTTGCTGAGATCAAGGATCTTTTCAATACTTTAAACAGAAAAAGTGTTTTATGCGAGACTAAAACAAAAGTTGAATTACGTAGTAGAGCCCTGCCCTAAGCAAGGCTTTAAAGCCACCCTAGCAGACAGCTACTTTTCTTATTTAATTTTTTTCTTTGTACTTCTTAATCTTTCTAATTTATTTATCTCTTCCTTCTCCCAATTCTATCCCAGAAAACATGTAAAAACTCAATAGTACACATTTTAAAACGGAGAAACACATTGCGAGTAGTACTTTCAAGGAGATGGGCAGGGTATGTGTCGCGAACCTCTTGAGTGGTAATCTGTTAATTAACCACTCGACCACTACTGAAAAAATTAACAGAGCAACCATTTTCAAAGTGAAAACCACAACAAATAACCTCTGACGCTTTTTAGACATTTAAAAGAGAATTAACAGTATTTTACCTATTGAAAGAACAGAATTCCTATCAGTAGATATTCGATCAATTAAGGATATAGAGCAGAAAATTTAACAATCTTGGTAAGCAAAACAAGTAGCTGTTGAACCCTATGGTGGAAAGACAAGAGCAGAAGTAATCTAAAGGTTTAAGTTGAACTGGATTGTCTTAGTGAGTGGAGGTTTTACTTCCAAAGTATTTTTGGAAAACTACCAAATGCGACATAGTTTACATGTTGTGCAAGTTGTAGATAATCAGCTAAAATCGCGCCAGGGAACGTCGGAGGCGAGAAATGCACCAGCACTTTTTGGCACTAAAAATAATAAAGTCCCCAGACTAAATTATACACTTTCAAAAGCTGCTGTAATTGAGACGTTCGCTGAAGATTGCGCCCTACTATTAACCCAAAAGAAGATCTTATGCTTACATGAAACTACAAATATAGCTACAATTTCTGCAATAACTTGATGATATGTTTCTCAGTAAGAAAAACAGAAATAAAAAAAAACCTTTAAAAATCAAAACGGTTTAAGGAACAATCTTTTCATTGTTAGTATTATTCTTGCAGCTTTCAGAATTATTGAAGGTGTGAAAATAGAAAATCCAATGAGAAAAATATTGTTTGTGAGATTTTTGAAGGCAATTGATTCGATGCGCAGGGCCAAAGTATTGAAATTTTCCTCTCACAGGGCACTCCCATAGAAATTGTGTTAGCATTTATGATGGTACGCAAAAACACAAATATTTAGGTACAGTTTCCATCCGGTGACACTAGTCTCATTTGATTACTGACTGGTGTACTACAAGGAGATAAACAAGCACAATTCGTGTTTATTATCTGTACAGCTTACGACTTGCAAAATATTACTCATAAAATATCATTGCCTTACACTAAAGAGACAAATGCGCAGATGGCATGGATCTAATGATATCATGTACATAGATTATGCTGATGATCTTACCATACTGTCACTCACTTTTCCTGCAACAACAAACATACCATACAGCTTTTAAGCTGTATGGTATGTTGTTGCTGCATGAACAGACAGGCAGATGGTGTGGGTCTGTGTGTTAACGCCAAAGAAGGGAGATTATAAAATGCAATTGGCAAGGAAGGTATTTTCGTTCTGAAAACTGTCGGAAATCAGGAGACTCCTTCAAATGCTTAGAAAGGAACATAGGAATCGAAGAGAAAATGCCAAAACTCGCATTAAAAGGAAGTGATCTGCCCAATATTGAAGTATAACACGGAGATCAGGTCTCTCGCAAAAGATGAAAAGATTATGTTTAAGCGCCTTTCCTCGCAATGACATTTATTAGTTAGTTCAATGGAAATTCATTTCAAAGTGTTAAGCAGGTCAAGTGAAGAAAATACCATCCGATGAAATCAGAACTGAAAACTACAGGGGCCTGGATTTTAGACCCGACATCTTAAGCACTAGCACTTGGACAATTAGTGACCAAGGGGGTTGTGATACTCGGCTATTTTCAGTATGATGTTTCTTGACCAAAACTTCATGTATAGGATATTACTCAACATGATGTCCCAGACATTGTAGGAAGTTGGTACTGATCTGTTTTAACTTAACAATTCAAATTATCTTATCGTCGGCTTCTATTCAAAATAATTTGAATTCAGTATTCTCCTGAAAACTGATGGATTTACTGTCATTATTTAGATAAAAAGCACGTTTTCAAAATTCGGCATCCCCTTATAAGACCTATTCGATAATTGCCTTAAGTGTTCCAGTTCAAACACCTTGAATTATTTTGGAAGCCGCAACACGGTAGATCTTCAGTAGGAAGACCACGACGTCAATTTACTGACTCACTTGTTGAAGATACTGGGCTACGATTGGAAGACATTCCTGGTGCGATGGAAGATCGTCAAAGCTGGAAGGAACGTGTCAGAAGAATCCGAGATACAAACTCCACCTGATGATGATGATGTAATCAATAACCCAGCTTTAATCCTGTAACAGAAAGTTAATGTTTACGTATCTTGATTTTTACTGAACACGATTCTAGAATGCAGTTCTGTGCTAGTTTTCATTTAACGACGAGGTGCCCAAGTACACCTCTTTTTCAAGTGGACAGTGCAAACCTGCGTGATGAGAAGGATCGAGTTGTTTTCAAACAAGGCTACATACCTATCTTGCGTTTTTCGTTTCTCTTTTTTGTGCAAGAAGCCAAATACCTGGACGATTGTGATATGTACTGTTGGTGTGATTGTTACGCTGTAGAGAATGGATTCTTTGTATAATTTTTTTGTGGTTGTGTGGACTTCTTTGTCAATAATTTTTATGATTTCGCAGTGAAAGGTGTGATATTGTGTTCAAAAGTGTTCCGCTCACGACTCTTAGTGTCGTCTTTTCAAATTGATCTCTGTTGTTTCTTTTCCTTTTGA
Organism: Morbakka virulenta; assembly: GCA_003991215.1. NCBI lineage: Eukaryota > Metazoa > Cnidaria > Cubozoa > Carybdeida > Carukiidae > Morbakka > Morbakka virulenta. Next base: position 546,113 of record RDPX01000019.1, read on the forward strand.
CTCAAGGTGCACTGCAACTGATCAATGTGACTTGCTACTAATGACATAATTTCACCTAGTCTACAAAGTTTATAATTTTCAACATAAATAGTTTCCCTCGTGTCCTTTTATTATGTGACGAATACCAAACACTGGGAGTATAATGATACATCCGTACTCTCGTTTGGTTGGACAATTAATTGTTAATGGAACAAATACCGTAATCGTTCAAATAAGTTCCCGGGCACTTATTTAATTTTTATGATTTTCAGGGGGGACCGCTTATTTGAGGGGGGGGTGCTTATTCAAACGATTACGGTAGTGGATGCTGAATTGAAGAAGTTTCCTGATCAGAAAAACAAAAAAGAATAAAAAGCGTTAAAGAAAAAGTGTTATTCTTTCTTTTCCAAGTGTTCTCTTCCCTCCGTGCAAGGTATTGAATTTTTTAATCAATTTTCTCCGTGAATTCCGAAAATTCGAATAAGCGCCCTCCTCCTAGAACAAAGGGGGCGCTTAAAAATTATTTTCTGAAAAGGGGGCGCTTATTTGAGAGGGGCGCTTATTTGAGAGGGGCGCTTATTCAAACGATTTCGGTAGCAGTATTTCTAAGATCCTATGACATCACATCTGACTATAAGGCAGTGTAATTTTGTTAGCCTCACTGCTTATATGCTGTCTAACAACACATTTTAAAGCTTTTTTAATGGAAGGTTTGACAAGATGTCCACCAGATATGTATACCTTCCTTTGTGTGGTGATTTTTAGAACACTTTTGAAAAATGATGTTTGGATGGACAGGCTTTCTTGTGAAACCAATACCCGTTACCGTCCAATCATTCTGTTAATTTATCTTCTATCTTCCTGACTCTTCAGCAAAGGAGTCAATATCGTGTTAAAAATGATGAGTTGATTAAAAGTTCCTTTATATTTTAATTGGTTACATGGATTCTGCACTTAAAACATTATAACAAATTACTGTGGTTTTACTGCGGTTTTCAAAAGTCCTTGCCAACAATGCTTTTAAAGTAATTTCTTATTATGGACCCAAATTTTTTCTTTTTTTTACTGAAAGATGTCATTATTGAAGGGAATGGTCAAATAAAAGAATGTTGTAAATAGACTGTAATACAGGTTAGTTTCACACTCTTGATTTCAACTAAAACCATCCAGGCTTTAAGAAAAGCAATGATACATTGAAATAAAACTAGTTGTTGTATCAGAAGTCATGGAGGACAGGGAATATTCCTGTAAGTATCGATAACCATTTGTTTAATTATCAGTACGTATTGTATTCTAGATACTTTATGCCTTGTAAACCAAAACTTCAATAAGCAAAAACTAATGTTATTGTTATACTAAAAACTTTAACAGCTCATATTGATATTGAAATTAATTATACTAGACTATTATTCTTTTAACTATATTAGGTTGGTCTACTTTCCAGAAAATAGATATTAAATTATATTAAAACAAACTCTCAACCTGCTAAGTAACAGCTTGGTAACTCCTAGGTTGGGAAGCACTGATCCAGACTGAGTCAACACATCTTTTACAAAGCAAGAAAATTTAAATGGATTTGAGCCTGCTAAGGTCTAAACTGATTATCTTTGCTGTGGCGCTAGAAGAAATATGTTTTCCAAAAATGAAGGCTAGTTATTAAAAGTAAGTTTAACATCATCATTATTTACCATTGAAAAGATGTCTTAATTTTGCTTTACAATTAAATGCAGCATTTTGTTATCTGTAAGATTAAACATTTTAGTTTTGATGAAGACTTTTCCTCACCATCAAAAACGCCCATTTTTGGATAATGAAAATTTCACAGAAGGCTTTTAGCAGTGAATTGATCTTTTTCATAGCTATTATCAGTTCAATACTTATCTTAAACTTTTGACTATCACGGAAATAAAGCAGTGGTTTCTTCCAGACCATCTTTGCAGAAAAAACCCACACCATTTATTAATGTTTCAACACCGTACATTGTAGTTAAGTTAATAGTCGGCTAAAGAAACTCTAAGGAGTATGTAATGAAAAAAGCCAACTCGTCTGTTCCATCATCAAATTTCAATTTTCTTTCCTTGACCATAAAAAGGAAAAGGAAGTGCAATAAAAATATTTTAGGTACCAATAAGACAGTAAAATGATGATATTACAGAGTTACTGAAATGTACAGGTAAAGGTATTTCTGACATTTTTCCAGGTCTATATATACTTATATGTAGTAAATAGGTTCTATAGTGAAATATTACTTTTTCTGTAAGAAGGGATCTACTAGAAAAACAGAACAAATATATTTTCTCAGGCGATTAACTTCCACAAAGTGATTAGTTTGCAATAACAAATCAGGATAAATGAAACCATATTGTATAGTATAACGAAATTCAATTATTTAAGCACTTGAACAGTACAGTTGAATCTGTAGTTCAAAAAAGGCAACATTAAGGATACCTAGTCTTTTGTAGAACAATAATTCATGACTCCCTATTTCTTTAATTTCATATATTCTTTATACAAAGTTACAATTTCTTCGTCCTCCATGGCTGCCTTAATTTTTTTGTAAACAGGATATTCAAAAGAAGCTTCCATCCACTTTCTAAATCTAACATATTCAGGCTTGTCTGGAATAGAAAAATCTCTGCAATTCTCCAAAACACAAAATCGCCTAACAAACGGTACAAGCATAATATCCAAGTAGGATACGTCCGCACCAGCAAAAAATGGACCATCTGAAGACAACTTTCGCATCTTGCTGTCTATTTCAGCAATTACACCAAGAAATTCCTTTATTATTTTGTCTGACTCTTCCTTGGTCTTGGCATGTATTATTCCATAAAATTTTGGTGTGAATTGACTACCTACATATTCATTGATCATTCTGTAAATGGCCTTATTGATTGGCTCTTTAGGTAGAAGCCTTTTTCCTGTTGGTGACTGATATGATTCATCTAAATACTCAATACAAATCATGGATTCATACAGCACTTTTCCAAGATCTTCAATAACTGGAACCTGTCATGGGAAAATAAAATATTGCCAAGTAAGATATGATCGTTCTTATGAGGCTAATAATATTATCATTGAATACTGTTTCTCAGTTTTCTGTGACAATAGTTGACATTTGCTAAATCAACCATGATGAAAAAGCCAGTAAACTTCATAATACCAAGAATGCAAGAAAAAGAAGAAATATTACGAAGGAAGCTTTAAATCTACTGAAACAAATGACAAATGATTCTACAACTTAATATAATATACATTAAATTATTTCACTAACAAATCATTGCTAGGAAGGTTTGATATGTGTTGCTGCAATGGTGTTTTTAAGATGAAGGCATGCAATGAATTCAAAACTAATTTTCTTTACCATGTTCCTTCCAAGAATAATTCAATATCTTAGTTTTGATGCTGCCAATAACATACTGCAGTGGTAGGCTTTGGTCATTTGTCAATGGTCCCTCAGTGATGCATTCTCCGACTCTTATGATCGTATGGTCATGAGTGAGTTGGGCCAACTCCTGGATTCTCCTTGTTTTAGCTTCTCTTGTCAAGATGTTTGCCCAATTTTGATCAGGATTCTTTTTCGTTTCCCCAGTTCATTCTTGTTCTTTTGACTTCCTTTTCTTTACCAGCAGGCCTATGAACCACAATTCAGTGGCATTTAATTTAAACCCATCCTTAAATCGGCCAATGTGAAGTATATCTCAAATATTGAGACTTGGCATTAAATCTTTATTTTCTTTTTTCCCTTTGGCTCAGCTTACTATTTTCTTTCAGCTCCGATATCTTTCCTCCCCCAAATGGTCACTCAGATATATTTACGTTAGTAGGGCAGTATCTATATTGCAAAGAGTATGAGTCTGGTTGGGTTCACCCTAACCTTACTGCTACAAACGGCTTGTATTAAAAGGCACTCTTGATCTAAGAGTTTGTCTCCGTACTATCACTCCAAAAGATATCTTCAGATACCTCTAGCCTAGCCTCTTGGCAATTTAATTTAGAAAATCTTATTTCCTTATTAGCTGCTTGGATTTCATTTCCTTGTACTTCCCATCCGAGATATGCATAAGTAGAAAAGGCTCTGTTAGTTGCGTTACAAAAAAGGTACAGACATATTTCCCAAAGTATTCCCTGTTGTCAGACATTGACTGAAGTGAATGCTTTTTAGAAGGATGATCTCCTGAAATACATTTGTCCATCACGTTTTTTCTTCGTTGCATATGATTTTATTCCATGTGAACCTTTTAGACCAGAGAGTGTGTATCCCAATTTTGGAGCGAGTCTTGAAGTTGTAGTTAGACCAATGGTGTCAAAAATCTATGAAATACGGCTCAGAAGGCTTTTGTAAGAGGTTTATGATTCAGGCTCTTGAGTTGAAATGTTACCTCATCAGCATCCTCATTCCAAACTGTACCCAGGATCTTCTCCTCTTTTTTGTCTATGTCTTTCGTTGATGACTGAGTCTTTGGCTCTTCTACCCCTTATGAATCTGGCTTATTGATTCCGTTGTTTCAATTCTCTCCTTGCTAATAATTCAATGATTTCTTAAATAATATTCTTGAATTTTTTAAGAGGCTCTAAAGAATCAAATATATCGTCCAACTAAGTATTTTGTCCTATCCGCTGCTGGAGAAAATTCTTTTCTGCTGTCCAAAGAGACTCTAGATAGTTCGGTTTGTGCCATTGAAGGGATTAGCTTATTTCAAAAGGAAATATGCCTGATCATGTAGATAACTGTTTTCCATCTGGTGTTTATGTTTCGCCAAAGAAATCTATGCATATGTTGATCTGCGATAGATAATTAATTCCTTCTCACCTAAACATATCTTTCTCAATTGTAATAACTGCTCCAGATACTGCTTTTACAGTATCTGGAGCAGCTTTAAGGTTAATTCTATCCCATGAGTACTACGTATTTAACAATTTCTATTAATAGCATTTTTAAGCGTCGTTCTTGTCTTTTCCTTATTTGGCCCTTCGTCCACCCACAAGTTTAGTCTGTTACGCTTAAAAGCGTACCCTTTAATTTCTATTGTTTTTCTACATTTTTTGAAGCAAATCAGGAATTAGTACCCAGAAAACTCATGTACTTGGTCTCTAAACTAAAGATTTGTATGTGTTTAATTCAACCTCAACAACAGGTACAAACTTTCTCTTTACCCCATGAGCTTTTCTGACCAAAAATTAAGAAATTAATTATTTTTGATGTTTCACAAGTTCTTTATTGGATATCATTTCCAGACAACACTTAAACGCTTTCTATTCCTTCTCCTGATCAACAGATAATCCACTTAAGTGTTTGCTGTTCAAGATTCATGACTAGATGACTATCCCTTTCCATCATGTCCAACACTGATCGCTTTATCTACCCATTTTTCAGCTACCAACTGTACCATAACAATGCAATACCAACATCAACTGTCTCTTTACCATTCCCGTTTCAAAATATCTTATATCTAACATTTTTACCCACAATCATGCTGACAGATTTACCTCGCCAATGTGTTCTTGAAAACAGCACAAGCCAACACTTCTACACTACAGCAATTAAATTATTTCTTCTTTCCTATCTGGCAAAGTTCCAACAATCAGACTTCAAAGTCTGAAGTTTGTCAAATTTTCTTTGGGTTGATGTAAAAGCTTGATAAAAGTCTAACTTTGCCTACATCTAAAATAAGTTCTACCGTGCACGACATTATCAATGCGGTTACCTCCAGCCTCGTTTAGACAGTGGTATGAATCAATAATGGAAGACTGAGGAGGGTTTTTATTGAAAGGATGGCCTTCCTGACATTAATCCAATAAGGAAACGACGACCAGTGTTATGGCTTTGCATCAGCAAAAAGCAGTCTTTTTAATTGTGACAAATCATTAGAGCCATTGCCAACAACGGCGAAAGAGTTTCTTCGACCCATGGGACAAACTAGTAGCCCCTGCTGGACGCCAGCCAGGTATTTCATGATTTCGGGGTAAGCATTGACTTGCATGGCAGCAGGGATATTCAGATATAAGAAAAAGACTAAGAAAAGATTATGAGTTCTGACCCCTTTTCAAAGGGTAGCGTGGAAGAAGTAACGACTTATTGCTCAGTCCTTATTCCTCCTTTTCTTCCTTTGAAAACAGTAAATGGCTTCAGTTTGATTCTGTCGGCTTTGATAGCCCAGCAAACTGATACTCAGTCCTTTCTTTTTATAGTATGTTGCCTCCATTTCAACTTCATTGGCTTCCTTTATGTCCACCGCTATTGCCAGAATGTCTTCCCGTACAAGCGTTTCTTCGGTGGCATAGATATCCCCTGAAGTGAAGTTGAATGTCTACTGGAGAAGTCAAATATGGACCATTTGCATTTCGAACCACGACCTTCAAGGGCCTTCCGTTCCTCTCGTCTGGCAAGGATGGTATTTCACAATTGATTTTTTCATTAGTCGATATTCGTAAATTTACATCGGATCTCCCTTTAAGCTGCATGTTTGTTCGAGGTTTCCTCTGCCTTTTAGACAGCATTTGTTTTAAAGTCCATATAAAACACTTCGTTTTTATACTTGAAGAATTGCTTAGAACATTTCTGTGATCCCTCCGATCCATTTCCAGATGTCATGACGCGGAATTACTGAACAGTTTATTGAAGACAAAACATCAGAATTTCCGATATACCAAGACAGATAAAAGGTTCTCAAACAGTGTGAGTGAATCAGCAAATCCCATGTATTCCAATTTCCTGCACATTCAAATCCTTTGATATAAAAAAAGATGGACAGTGAATTAACCCTTTCCATTTTCTACAAAATGGCTTGCTCTACACTAATTAAATTTAGTTTTACCATGAAATTCATGGAGCACTTCAATGCATCGATCATAGAACATCACATTTACAAAGTCATTTGGACACCAAGGCTGAACAAGATGACATCGATCAAAAAGGGTAATCAGCAAGAAGCCTTGAATTATAACATCCCTGTCTTAGATGTGTATAAAACTGAAAGAATATTACCCAGGTATTTATTAATTTAACTATCAAGAATCCTGAATTTTTTCCTCAACTAGCATTAAGACAAAGATATCGACGCCGAAGTAACTGGCAAACGAAAATGCTAAATCAGTGTGTTTGCTAGAGCGGTATAGAACGCATACGAAGGATCCAGAAACTGTTGCAACAATACAAGAAAAATGATAGAAAAGAAAGACACTTTTCAGCCATTCAAAATTTACGATGGAAAATACTTCAGTTGTCAAATTTTTGAACGTAGTATTGATAATAAAACATGTTTCATGAGGGAGTTCTTTTCTCTTTATTTCTTGTTGTTTATCCAAGGATATATGGGGATAGATTGGCAAACATAAGAGGAGGGGGAGGGTAAGGGGATGGTTATTTTAGAACGGCTCTAAAGAATAATTATCCTTGTAGGGCGTTCATTTAAAAATTAATTCTTAAGAGAGGACACTTTTAACTCCACCTCGAGGGGTTTGGGTTTGCCTGGTTATTAGCCAACCTATTGGCCCCACTGGGGGGTGTACACCATACCAGTTACAGTACAGGGTAGCCCCAATGTCTTTAACTCTGTGCTAGTCCAAAGCCTGCATAAAGGACGAGAGTTGGCGTCTGGAAGGGAATCTGTCCATAAAACATCCTGCCAAAGTATTTATGAAATGTCCGAATTTGAAGATCAACCTGATGACTTAAGGGAGAGAAATCTGCAGTTTGAAGACGCGATGAACAGAGCTGATTGGAAGAAAAGGACTGGGCCTACCCCTCTATTGGGATAACGGCCTCTCAAGGTGAGCAAGGTGAGCAAGAGAGGACACTCTTGAGTGAAAACGGTATTGTATTCATTTCATTCAAATATAGAACACTACTACAGCTAAATAAACACACTGCTCCAGATAATCACAACAAAACAATTACAATCACAAACACACACACACACCATCCCCTTTGTGCTTTTATTACCAATGGTTCCGTAAATCTTGAGCTTAATACGGAAAATCAATGCTGCACAACCACATAGAATCAAACAACACTGCCAACACAATTCTACCAAACACTTGCAAATGCTTATAAAATAAACAACTTCAATAAAACTTATTTGTAATTTTTACAAAATCTTACCTTGCCTGAAGGATTTAACTCATAGAGTCGTGGAGGTTTGTTAAACAAGTCAATATCTTTTGGCTCATAATCAATGTTCAGCTCATTCAGTGCAAATATCACCCTTTCTGCAAAAGGACATAGTTTTGCATTCCAGACTACAGGCTTAGGGTTTCCCTCTTCTTTGTTTTTCCGTGTTGCAAAGACAGATGCCATCTGAAAAAGTTTAATAGCAGATTTAACTAAATTTTAATATTTTACCTAAGGGATATACTGCCTAAATCTATATCGAGTTTTTAATACTTGAAATTATTTGAGAATTTGCCTGTAGCAGTTTAAAAAAAATCAAAATCATTAATTTCGGCTTTCAAACTACAAAACGATACCACTTACCAGACTAATAGATTTTGAAAATTGCGCTACTGAAAAACTTTTTTATAAGTGCCGGAGGATATTTGTAAAAAAAACACTAGGTGCTATCGAGACAAGTACACGAATAATTGATTTCATAAAATATTTTTAAAAGCAAATACGTTGCATAAGTTCACATGAATTCAAATAGCCATAAAAGAATGTAAGTTAGTAACTGGAGTATCAAAAAGTAATTTTGACACATTCCACTTTAACGGTATTAGAAAAAATAGGAATCAAAACAACAACTTTTAAGACTTAAACATCCACCGTTGCTAATTAAACTATGAATGAACTTCGGGTTCAAGCCCTGCTTTGTGGTGACTTAAGTTACCTAGATGTAAACTGGACCACCCAGTTAGTGAAAGAGACTACCATCCACCATTCCCTGATAGAAGAAATTTTTTCAGCATCACTCTTGCCTCAAATCCTTAAGAGACAAGGCTGTATTAATACTTCTCAGACGGTTAAGTCAGTCTTAATCAAATATCCAAACCCCCGTACCGTGGTATCCTGTTCTCAGACAACCTGGTGGTGATGCTGTTTTTGTTGACCATTGTTGCAACATCACTAGAAAGGAAAATTGCATTCCTGAATTTATGCAAGAACCTCTGACATTTCCCTGTCTCCTGCAAACCTAAAACCTTCCTAGCCCTTGTTTGCACTCCCCTTAAGTATGAAGCCACCACCTGGAACTCCTACCTCAAACAAGATATCGACAAGATGGAACAAGTACAAAGATCGCCAATAATATCTGGCTTTTTTTGACAGGAACAGTCTCAAAGCATAAGCTTTCAAAGCTACAGGAAAGACAACTCTGCTTTGTCCTCTTTTACGAAGTGGCTAAGAGGCTGGTGTCAGCACTGCCTGCTGACCATTTGGTCACATCAAAGTAGACTGGTCAAAAAATTGAATCAGGATTTTGTCTGTTAACACCAATTCTTTCGACATTTACATCAGGAACAACAAATGTTTTGTAAATTTATTCCCATACCTACGTTTCTTCCTGATATCTTGGGTTTCATGCTTAAGTGTCTTTGTTGTCTATTTAGGTTAGTCTCCGCCTTGCCTTTGGCTTGATTCATGGGTCCAGAGATGTGGAGTTTAGATCCTTCTTTTCTTGACTGGTCTGTTCTTTTAATAGTTTGGAGTCATTATTTTGAGTGGATCAGTTCTATTAAAACAATATCTGTACCCACAGTAGTAGTGACATTTTTGATTGGCAAGGGCAATGTTTCCATTTGCTTCTGAAGCATTCCTTGCTGGTTGGCCATGAAATTGCTCTGCTGTTTCATTTGATTGGCGATGGGCTATTGTTGAGACTTAAGTACATCTGCCAACAGTTTTTGTTCCTGTATTTCCTGTTGCACTAGCTTACTCTGGGCAAGCTTGATTTTAATTGCTTCTAGTATCCAGTTATTTTCCACCGACAATGTTTTTTTCTTGTCCCTGTCTTTTGGATTCAGTCCTCATTTTCTATTCCTTTCTAAGTATCTTCTTGTACTCCTGAAAGCTGGCTTCTGAGTGTTACTGACTCCACTTTGTCAGGTCAGTTCTAAGTTGTGGTCGTAAAAGTTCTTAATGAATTATTACTTATTACTAGAGTTTTACCAACATAAGTTACCAAGCCCTCATTCTGCCTTGTAGCATCTCTCATCAACCCATGCAATGAACGGAGAAAGTTCTTGAGCGACAATACCTCTTATCTCAATTTTGTTTGATCCTAAAATTTCTTTATTCCTTGGGTATTCCGTCTTAACCCAAATAAGCCAGATAAAACTAAAAACTGGTCCTACAAACTACATGCAGGATGGCAGGTACTTTACTTTTCTATTTCACCAGGTCATCCAGGCGAAATTCTGTTCCTTCACCACCTCCAAATCCATCTTGGATCCAGGGGTCTACTGCTAAATCTCTTTAAAGCACCGTGTCAACTCTGTTATCTTGGCCACATTTTCTTTTCAATGTGACTTGATGCTCCCTCTTCTTTACCTCCTCTTTAATCGCCTAAAGGTAATGATCTCTGTCCTTACTTCTGATATCAGTTGTGAGCCCTTTAAGACAAGCCCAGATAACTAGACAAGGGATTTGTCAATTGCAATCACGAGCATTGTTTTCTTATTCACAGTGAAAACAGGTAAGCAATTCACCTTTTTCCTTTTAACACTGTAACAACCCTTTTCAGACAAAATGTAATACAGAAAGTCATATAGATAATGATTTAAGTTCCAATTAAACAAAATCAATCAGAATAGGTAACGAACTTAGTTAAAATTACAACTACCGATTCCACAATATTAATATGTGTCTTCTCTCCGTCACATCTTGTGTTAACAATATTCGCCCCAGTTTAACTGGCAATTATGAAAATTGATTTCAATGTACAACAACCAAAACGCCAGCTAAATATCCCAGAACATGGTACTATAACCCAAATTATCTTATCAGTAATGTGTGAACTACTACAATAATACTATATATCATTAAAAATATTTTGTTTTTCAAGTTAGCCCAGCAGAGGATTAGTTGGAACATACACAAAATGTTTTTAAAAATTTTCCACAACATATTTTTCAATAATATATTAATCGTTTAATGGAGGTCTTAACTTGGTAGTATGATTACATCAGATGGAAGATGTCTGGTAGAAATACGAAGACGAATTGCTACAGCAAAGGATGGATCGGGATCCTCAGTATGTTAGAGATTCCAGCGAACCTCCAACATACTGAGGAATCGATCCATATCCTTGGGTACCAGGCTAAAGGTTCTCAATTGCTACGTCAATCCAGTGCTTTTCTACTGGAGTGAAAGCTGGACTATCATAGCAACCTCAGAAAAGAAGCTAGAAGTAACAGAGTTGTGGTTTCTTTGCCGAATTCTAAGGATTTCGTGGACAGATCACATTACCAACGAAGCTGTTGTAAGGAAAGGAAAATGAGGGGGAGAAAGCTATTATCCGCCATTCGAAGAAGGCAGTTGTCATTCCTGAGGCACATAATGATAAAAGAGGAGCTAGACGAGTTGACATTGACAGGAAAGATTGAGGGAAAGCGATGCAAAGGTAGGCCAAGAATGACATTTATGAAAAGCATAGCAGCATGGACTAACAAAGCCAAGCTTCAGCTGCTGAGGCCTGCAAAGGGCAGGAATCTGTGGAAAGTCATGATCGCCAACGTTCTACCAAGACATGGCACCTGAGGAGGAGAAGGAGGTCTTAACAATCCTAGTCAATGTCCTTTGCAAACAGATTACCTTTTGCCCTTTATGTT
>RDPX01000019.1:563237-606761 GCA_003991215.1 Morbakka virulenta
AGTGTTACAGCAAGGGTTAACAGTGGATGGAGTAAGTTCAGGGAGCTGATGCCATTGTTAACCAGCAGAGCTCTGCCATTACCTACCAAAGGTAGAGTCTACTAGGCATGTGTACGTAGCACAGTGATGTATGGCAGTGAAACTTGGCCAGTGAAAGCTGAAGATGTCAGCCGCATGGAGCGGAATGACATGAGAATGATAAGATGGATGTGCAGCGTAAGTCTAAAGGACAGGCTCAGTTCTAATGAACTCAGAAGGAGATTGAATCTGGACAGTATTGGCAGCTGTATGCAGAATAGGAGGCTTCGTTGGTTTGGTCATGTGGAGAGAATGGACAAGAATGCTTGGGCAAGTAGATGCAGAACAATCAAGGTCACAGGAACCACTGGGAGAGGAAAACCAAAGAAAACATGGGAGGAAGTGATAAGGATAGATCTGAAAGAAAAAGGTGTCAGCAGAGACCTGGTGAAGGATAGAATAACTTGGAAGTCAATTTCAAGAAATCGTCCAACACATGCTAGCATGTAAAACGGACGTTAAACCGAATATGATGATGATGGTGATGATGATGATGTACAATGCAATAAATTACATAATACAATAATTAGCACTTATCTTGGTTTTCCTTCTTCTGGAATTTCAAATTTCAATAAAGTACACTAAATTATATCAAATTTTAAACGGATTGGAATTCTTTTGAAAACAAAGACAAAGTGCATGTTACTTAAAACACATTTTACTGACAAAATGATCCAAAGAGACAAGAACATAGACAAAAATAACAGATCTGTGTAGATGACAACAGAATAGGCCTGTAAAAATAAGATAATCCCCCTCCCATCCTACAACCTTAAAATACACAAAATGATAAGAATTTCCATGATAAAATTATTTTAAATGCAAAGGATTTCCAAAAATAACATCAAGCTCATAGGAAGATAGTGAAAGTATAATAAAAGATTATATAAAAAGAGGTATTTATAAGATCAGAGTTTAAAAAACGATACCAAGCTAACATTAAAAGCTAAATGAATCATTTTTTTACAAAACCAGTAAAAAAAGCACGGACAAATGGACAAATTGTGACTATACAGTACCGTATTGATAACAGGGTCATATTGATAGCAGTTTTTACAGTAAATATAAAATACTGATGTGTTTATATGTATATTTTGCATATATGTATTGTATCCTGTATAAACATTAATTTAATAATAATAATAATAATAATAATAATAATATTAATGATAATAATTAAAAACTTGAAACAAAAGCGATACTTTGTAATACATTAGGGCGAAGAAGTAAGGTCTCCAGGAAAAACATTTTCCTTTAATTTTTACTAAATGTTTAGTTCACTACTCCACGATCTCCTGTACATGAGTGGGTGGCTTATAAAATATGAATTCCTCCTATAGTCCTAAACTTGCAAGGTACCAATACTAAAATTGTGAAAATCTCCTCCTCCAATGAATTCAGACCTAAATTTGGCACTTTAACTGAATATCCTTCCTTTCTTCAATCCAAGTTTAGGTCTTTTTTAGTCTCATGTAACTCAAAGTTATAGGCGTATTTACTGACAGTACCTGATAGAGCTGCATGCAAGATGTCAATAAGCGTTGCAAGAAATCAATCTTCGATGTTTCTGTCATAGGAGCTGGATCTGTCAATCACTGGTTTACGATCTTTTCTGCTGCCACTTAAAAATATTTTAGTCTTTGGAGTTTACAGTCAGGACCTTATATAATGGCCTGAAATCCACTCCTTTTCACTCACTTTTTTAATATTACTGTCCACCCCACTCCAATGGACAAATCCTCCTTTTAGATTTATCAATAGCCACAAATCTTTACAAATTTTGTATCTTGTTTCAATTTATCTTTCTTTTTCTTCTCTCTCACATTTTTTCTGTTTTGGTTGCACCCACCATCTTGGACAAGTGGTTTATCAAATCAATCACTCCCATAGGTCTTTATATGGCATACAAAACTTGGCCATCGTTGGACTCTACTTTCTCTACTCTACTTTCCAAATTGGAAATTGACTTTATCTGGTTATTCCAAAGTAGTATGTTTCTTTCAGTTGTGATAATTCATACTGAGAATGCTGCAGTTATTACTTCACAATGAACATGATGTTCTGATGGCTGTGTCTTTGAGATAGTTCAGCTTGCCAGATCAGTTGTTTTTTCTTGCTCTGCTAGTTTAGACTCTGTGGTTTCATTGGTTTTTGACCTACCCTTTTCTGCTTGTGCTGATTGACGTTTAATATGAAAGTAACGACACAATGGAGACAAAAAGCAAAGTAAAAAGAATAAAATTTAGTGGTATAAAACATGTTGCACGGTTGTGCATTATTGAAATACTGGAGTATTTTAACTTCTCTTATGTTTTGTGACCTCTGCCTTCGATGGTAGCAATATGGATCCCACTTAAAAGTGACCTAAAGAGGATTGACAGCTTCGAGATGTGGTAAAGTGTGACAGATTATGGCCATGTTATGAGAACAGACAATGAAAGCATAGAAAAAGCGATTATGTTAGGCGTTTGCGAAGGCAAAAGAAGAAGAGGAAGATCTTGCAGCAGATGATTGGACGAAATCAAAGCATCCACATGGAAGACTGTACAACAGCTGAATGGGCTTACCCGAGATCGAAATGGCTGGAGACGTGTCATCATGGAGGTCACCAAAAGTAGAACACGACTTGATGGAACAAGGTAGCAAGGTAAGGTATTTTTAATACGCTTGCTCTTGGTTCAGGAAGTCATGTGTGAAGTTTAATCCCGAGGAACTGTTAGCCACAACTGGTTTATTGTTAAATTGATTAAGAGAGGGTGAAATGTCTAATGAGACATTGAATGAAGTTAAGGTGGCTACACTGAAGTACCGTAAAGGTGGTGTAAGTCAGAAGGCACTGAAACAATTTTGACAAAACGGTTTTTAAAGGAAAACAACTGGTTAGCTATTCCATTAGACAAGGGAACCTGGCTGTGCCTGATATAACATGAAAATACCAACAAAAACTTATTGAGGTCTGACAACAAAATCAATTTGAGAAAGTAAATCAAACCAGTAGAAATGCTAAATAAACCTGCTTAAAGAAGAGGAACGCATTAATAATTGCCTTCGTAATCTTCTCATTCAGCGGATACTGATGCAATTTTTAACAATTTAGGTCACTAGGTGGTTAAAGCTCTTGAATATATGGCTAAGTACAGAAGAAGAATATACCTTTACTTCCATTGCCATATATGTCAGGTTTCCCATACAACAAAGCGACACAGAAAATAACGAACTGGCTCCCAGTAATACCAGAGGCTGAAATTGACAGCTCCTCAAAAGAAATCTGTAACTGTTTAGAGAATGAATTGATCATCTCATTTATTATGTCACTGCTATATACAAATGTACCTGTAGTAAAAACGATTCAGGTGGCGGAAGAATGTATTGTGGATAATTCAAAACATCCAATACCTGCATCAAACATGCCGAAATATCAGCATGTTATGTCCTTATGGCTACCCACGAAGCTAATTATCTTTAAGTGGAAGGTTTTGCTATAGGCTCTCCACCAGACCCACCCTTATCAAAGAAACGGTTGTCCAAGTTTGAAGCAGCCATACGAGATATTACAAAAGTATTTAAATGTTATGTTGTTGACACTTGTCGTTCAGCGCAGTTTAATAGCCTCGAAAGGAAGTTGGAAGAATTTAATCACTGTATCCAAATTTAAATAAATGTACTCTATCCAAATCTACCTACCAAACACATTAAAATGGTAAAAAACAAAGAGCCACTTACGAATAATTTTGGAAAACAGCTAAATGTCTTGAAAGGAACAACGCAGCTTGTATTGACTCTAAGAAAGCTTAAAACTTGCTTACCAAATTTGAAACTAGTACAAACCGGCATCCCTAGAGTCGAGATGATAACGATAATATGTCCAGCATGCCAAGACTGCTACAGTCGACAAACCTTTCGACATTGGCTTACTCGGTTCAGTGAACACAGACGACAAAGAGAAAAACCAGTTTGAAATCATCCAGAACAATGCAAAATCTCATGTGTACAATTAAATGATATGAAAATTTTAGCAAAACAACCCCAAGTAACGAATTCTTCCTCATACTTAAAGCACTCTATGTCAGAGATATCAAATCTCAGTTAAACAGCAAGGATGAACACTGCTGCTTAGACTGCACCATAAAAATCTAATCCCAGGGTGCTAATATGTGTATCCTGGGGACTAAACAATTGTGGAAAAGAAAACTGTAATGGCTAGTTTATGAAATGGTATTATGTTTGTATACTTAATGGAATGTTACATTTTACGATTAAGTCACTGAATATTTTTGTTGAAGTGTTTCACACTTGGGCCGGCTAAAAAACCCGAGGCGCATTTATATTACATGGGGGTTTCTTAACCAATCTTATTTCTGTTTATACTTTACTGTTTATACTACATTTATTATTTACTTATTATATTTAGCTTAATTGACTTAGTTGATAGTTGAATACAAAACTCACAATTTCATCAAATTTCAGGGTAATTTCTTTTTGCATTCTTTCTTACTGCTTGCCCTCACCCCCAAATTTCACACAATGAGAATGCAAGTGGATTTTGAGGTGAAAAGTTGTCCCTTTGTCAGACTCTCTGGAAACATAGCTCACTAAAAACTCATAACATAATAATAATAATAATCGTTTATCTATTGATTCCACTGAATTCATCAAGTCAAGAATTTTCAAGTGATCTCTTGTCAATTTCATGGGATGTGCTTTTATGTACTGATATCAGTCATCCAAGTATGGTGTTTGTCGTTGTTGTTAAAAAGACCGGCTTTCACTATTGTTTAAACTTTTTTGTTGGGTCGTAAGTTTATGTACTTTTTAAAAGTTTACAGTTAATCGTTCAGTAGTTTTACAGCAGTAACAGATACTCAATACCAAATTTTAATTATTGTGGGCTTGTGATTTCTTTCAGCTTAAAGATGTTATTTTTCAAAATACAAATAAAGCTCTTCTCTCTTGATTTGACCCAAGAGGGTTCTGGATTCAAATATTTTAAATGTGTTATTTCTAACCCATTTTTAAAAAACCCAAATCCAAATTGTGAGTAAACTTTGTTCAATACTCACTGATCACAAGCCAAAATTAGATGACTCATCATTAGCCGGTTTTCATATATGATGTTGTTTTAGTTATACGGCTTATGGGGCCAGTTGTTTACTTTACATGTGATCACAGCTCAAGCTGGAAGGCGAGGAGATCTTTATTTAACCCACTCACTAAATAAGAAATAAAAATGGGACCACCCTATCTTGATTTCACCAAGCCTTATGTTCACTTAATTAATTGTTTGGTATTTTAATACAGAGAGATATGTGTTGTTGTGGGGTCCACACCAACCGGTTATTTTTGTTTACTGTAATTAATTTAATAATTAATAAGATTAAATATCACAATTCAAATCACGTTTATATTGGTTGATGGCTATTTTGCTGGCATTTGGCAGGTTCACGACACCAGAATAAGAATAATAAAGTTAAGTTAGCTTTTATTAGTCCGAGCGAGCGAGGGGAGTGAGGACAACTATATCACAGTCGAAATTTGTTTAAACGTTTCAGCTTTTCCTACAGGGGGTTGAAAATTAGCCTCACATTTTGCTTTTAAGATTTCAGCCTCATATTTATGGAGAGGTTGGGTGATAAAGAAACCCAATGTTCCACGCATGGAAAAAAGTAAACAGAATTGCAACTTCAAAATTCCAATTTTCTTGCTTCAAATTGTGATTATTAAGCACTGACTTCACGAGGGAACATGCTACTGGTACTGGTGAAGTCAGTTAAAATGCCGCTTTTAGTAGGAAATCATAAATCTTTAACAACAGATGGACATCTCATTTTAAAACACCACATCTTAAGGGACCATTACGGAAATAAGGTCAGTTTGACCTTTTAATGTTACCCCCTGCCACTTCAATTGGGGGTGATTTTTTTTTCTGTCATTTTTATTTTAATTCAAATTGTAATATTTTTATGCAACATTCTTTTTAGTATTAATTCGTACAAAAGTTCGTAAATTAAATTTAAATTGTAATTTATTGACTTTCTAGACCTTTCTTTTTTTTAAACATTTGTAAACATTTTTCATTTTATGTTTGTGGCAAATAAAAACTTACTTAGGTAACTGTTATTGTTTGCATTTCAAAACTTGCCAAGGGTTAAAATCGCACCCCTTGGTCTGGCAGCCAAAGTTCAGACATTAAAGAAAATTAACTCATCAAACTGAGCATCTTTTCATTTCATATGAAATCCCGAAATTCAACTTCTTCAGTTTTAAATTTGGACACGAAGTTTCAACATTCGCGAGGACACGTTCCACACTTGTTGCTGTGTACATCTATTGCCTAGTTAATAATGAAAAACAAAAAGAGGATCGAGAAAGCCTAGCATATATTGTGCTTGGGTGAAGAAAAACAAAGCGAATTGTTGAAAGATCGCCTCTTTTTTTATGACCAGTTGTTCAAAATTATACACTAGATTTTGTTTGTCAGGACAAAACACCAATTCTTTTTGTCTACAAAGAAGAGATGATGAAATAAAATACGAATTGCCATAAATACTCTCAACTCTTTGGCTACCATAAGGAATTGGGCAATGCAAAATAGACAATCTTCGGGGTTTGGGGGCAATTTCTAATGCTTGCATAAAATAACTTGGTCCCTTTTACTACGCATGCATGGTTTCCGAGTTACTTAGCGGGACACCAGTGCCCCTGCGGTAGACAAGGGATACGGACCAGTAAAGGTTGATAGACTGTAAGGAATAAATAAAACAAAACATAAGGCATATAAATGGTTTCTTATAAATTCCTTGTAAGGCATGTAAATATTGCCTTACACCCTTCACACTTATGGCTAGGGACAAGGGTGTTCCTGTGTTAGGGGGAAGATACTGTTCCTTATGCTTGCCAATATTATGACATTCATAATTGTGCAATTGTTGAAATTACGTGGAAGTTAACAAAAATGTAGATTTTACAACCATTTGCAGATATTTTTCTACGCTATTTCTTCATGGAATGTTTGCATTTTCTTACTGTTCTCTCAATCTTTACATCATAACTACCTGCTTTCATAAGTTCTATAGTCATTCATCCCAAATGCATTTTCTTTGGAAAATTCAAGGAAGGTTCAGGGAATGACGGATATTAATAAACTACCATCATTTTGCATCAAAGTTTTCTCAAAAAATTTACAACATAATCAATACAATCATTGAGGTACAGTCAACGACATGATCAATATTATAAGCAGAACTTGAAAACTGTCATGCGATATGAAACTTATAAAAATGATATGATCACATTATTACTCAAGATAAAGCATTTATGTAGCTTGATAACAGTAGGAGTATTGTATGACTCATGTAACATTATAAATATGCAACAAGTATTCATAGGCAGATATGTATAAGTACTGGTCGCTATACAGTGTGCAGGCATATTGTACACCTTTATCTACCATAGAGACACTGATGTCCCACCATAAAAAAATTGATTTACCTCATGAGCGACAACAGGTTAGACATTGAAATTTGAGATGTGTAATCTTTGGATAGTGCAAATACAATATTTAGTCTCAGATAATTGTTTTTCTCACGCGAAGATTATAGAACAACAGCAAAAACTCGTCCCAGAACCCTTTTTCCAGGCCAAAATCTTTACTTTTACCCACTTATCTATCAAAATCTTTTTGCTTTGCCTTGTAAATTAATATTAGCTAAACGTAGCAAAGGAATAATATTGATGATATCTCTTTTATTTTGGAAACTGTGGCAAATTAAAATCCTGGGACACCAGTTTCCTATCAAAGTCAAAGGGTTAAATAAAACATGTTAACTTGAATTTTCCAATTCTGGCTTCATTATCTAGTCGAGTGCCAGCAAAATAGCTCTGGACCAAACCAAGATGAACGTGATATTATTTTCTATATTTAAGTTTTATAATACTAACCATTTATTTGAATTAATATTAACTAAATAAAATTATGAAATAAAGAATGCAATAGTGTTAGTGCTAATGTGAATTAGCACTAATACTAAACCGAACTCAAGCGGCCGTTACACAAAATTCAGAAAGATGAAGGGGTTGAGAAATTAGTTCATTTAACTCGCTTTTAAGAAATTGCAATGTGCAAGTTTAGTTTAACGGAGAGAGCAACTTTTCTTACTTTTATTCACGTGATCTTCAGACGATACTTCCACCTCAAATTCTTTGTTGCTGCACAAAACTTGGCACCATTCTGCTCCAACTCCGTAACCCTTTTAACTTGGCAAGCAATAAGACCATAATATGGTGCCTTAAACAAAACATTCAGTCAAGTGAATCCTTAAGCATATAACATCTTTGTTTCGTCACATAAACTATTGCTTTCTGTTTTGAAGAAACATTCCTGGATTCAAAATTTCAAATTAATTGCATTTTTCCATCCTTTGTGCATGAATGGAAATTCACTTGCTTTGAAACTCGAGACACACAAAGGCATCGAAATAGCATCTTGATGGGTCATCCTGAAAGAAAAATTCATATAGGAAATCGCGCGCTACCATTAAAATATAATTTTCCCTGAAACTACACACGATTAAATTTTTCTTTCTAGCGTTTTTTTAGTGTGTGTATGAGATTGTGGACTACGCTTTTTAGTTGTGTACATGCAAATAGTTTTATGATGGTTTTCACTGTTCGTATTGTTTTATTTTAAATCTGATGATGAATAAATAAATATTCGAAATATATTGTCAATAAAGAACATGTTACATTGTTGGACCTGTTTTTAATCAAATTACAACTGTCACAATGTTTCTTCCATATAGATCAGTGTTACCTTTCTACTTTTTCTTCGCCACATTTGGGTAATGTAATTGTCTTCACTTCTATGCTTGGTCATTAACTTGATTCCCAAAGCTGTTGCAAATAACTTTCGTGAACCAACTGGATGTAATGAGAGTAAATCAACGAGAAACTCGTTGACTTTTAAGTCGGGGAATAGGTATATATTTGGGGTCTGAAATTTAATTTTAAAAAAGGAGTCCAGAATTCACATCAGGTTAGCATACACTGGGTCTAATATTTGAGGGCTAACAAATATTTATTTGTGGTCTCGAGTTTGGCTTTAGTCTGACACTTTAAATGGGCAAACAGTTATGTGGTTCGGGGACGGAGTAGAGTTAAAGAAGATCATAGTACGCACGTTTTCCCCGGATATTAACTTTAACCCAGTTTTAGTTGTCTTCTTTCTTGTCAGACGGGGAAATTTTGAGAAACCTTAGAAGAAAGAATTGTTGTAGGATTAATGCATGGGCTCACTTGGTTAATGTGCAAGTGTTCTTGTGTATAAATTCTGGTTACACGAGGCTTTTAAAAATTGGTCAATGTAGTTGTGTTCTGAGAAAATCGTCTGACATAGTCATTCCCCTCAGAAAAGTCAACGAGTTATTATTATTTCTATATTTATAGAGGATGATACAATTCAGTTGTTTACAATAAAAATATAATAACCACTGATGTCAACATGTGTCCTCTTATGAGAGAGAAAAAGTATATAAAATTAAAAACTATAAATCAAATAACCTAAAAACTTCGTTCCCAGGGGCTCTCTCTCTCACTTTCTGATATTCAAAAATGCCAGGAAAGCCGAGAGGAGGCCTTGGAAATGAGGATGAAAAAGTTCTCCCTTTGATATGTCATATGACATCATATGGCATTTCCCTATAATTACATCAGAGGTGTAGGCGTAGAATTTGTTTATGGAGCACAAAACTACAATAAAATTCCATATCCCCAAATGGTAATGGTTAATGATTAAGGTGCTTTTTTTTATAATTTAAGCCCCATATTTGGCTCTAAATAAATTCCTTACCATTTCTCTCCATGTAAAATTTATCCACAGTAGATAGAATTGTAATTTCACTGACTAAAAAGCTAATGCTTTCAGTTTATGAAAAACTGCAGTTACATTATTGTAAGTTGGCTTTCCATTGGTGTGTGTTCTCCTTCCTATACAAGTTTTATTCACTAAGCTGAAGATCTCGTCAAAGTCAAACTTTAATTCTGGGGAGAGTTAATACAAACTTTTTCGTAAAAAACACGATAGTTTTTAATCGTTTCATCATTAACATGTTTCGGTATTCACATACCTTCTTCAGAATGTGTATAAAATGTACAAGAAATATCAAGGCTTTTTATACTAATCAAAACATCAAAATTCAGTGTTACAAAGCGTATGTAACAATACACAAGAGATAACGCAGAACAAAGACACGAAACAAACAACTGTCCTATGTAACAATACAACTGTTTATTTAATGCTGGTTGTTTCCATTTAATATGCAAACCCTCTTTTATACGTAGTTGGTACTTAGTGCTTGCATAATCTAAAATGGAAAAACAACTACCATTATTGCAAGCTCTTTTGCAGTCTAAAGAGGCATTTATATGTTGATAAATGTGCGAATTTTTTTGTGCTTGTAATGCTCTTTAATTCTTGTAGACAAATGCCTTTCAGTTTCCCCGACATAGCTAGCATTACAGCTGGCGCAAACAAACTCATACACTACATTAGATGCGTGTGACAAACTGACCAATTTGTCTTTATTAGAGAAGAAATCCCTGAGCTTACAAGTTGTAAAAATCAATTTAATAGAAAAAACAAAAACATTGTGATTTTAAAACCTGACAAAGTAAACGGAGTGGTGATTGTTGATAGAAATGATTATGTTAGAAGAATGTTAGAGGTTGTTCAAGATACTAGTAAATTTAAAGTTTTAAACGAAGACCCGACTTTAAAACGGGAAGGACAACTTCAGAGATATTTGAGACAATTGAAAAAGGATAATATTTTGGATAGTGATATTTTCGATAACATATCCCCTAAAGGTTCTTTACCAGCTAGGATTTACGGTTTGCCTAAAGTGCATAAGAAATTTGAGAAAATTCCATCTTTTAGGCAGGTCGTTTCCTCAATTGGTACTTTTAATTACCAATTGGCTAAGTTTTTACGTGATTTGGTAAAGCCTCTCATTTTGACAGAATATACGGCTAAGGATACGTTTTCCTTCATTGATGAAGTTAAAAAGGTTAGTGCTGCAAATAAATTTATGATTTCATTTGATGTTGTCAGCCTATTCACAAATATCCCTTTGGAGGAAACTATAGATTTAGCTGTTGAGTTAATCATAACCAAAACCTCTAGTAACAAGTTTTCAAGAGAAAGTCTTCGCAAACTTTTTGAGTTTGCCACATTGAAAACTAATTTTTTATTTGAGGGTATAATGTAGGACCAAATAGATGGTGTCGCAATGGGCTCTCCATTAGCGCCTATTATGGCTAACCTTTTTATGGGTCATTATGAAAAAATCAGGGTTGAAGAATTTGAGGGTAAGAAGCCACTGTTCTATCGTAGATATGTTGACGACAGTTTTGGTCTTTTTCATTGTGAACAACAGGCTCTATATTTTTGGGGATATTTGAATACACGGTACCCTAATATTAAGTTTACATGTGAAAAAGAGGATAACAAAAAGTTACCTTTTTTAGACATTATTATGAATAATAGTAATAATAAGATTCAAACGTCTGTTTTTCATAAACAGACATATACCGGACTTTTGACTAACTTTATTAGTTTTGTTCCCTTCCAGTATTAAACAGGTTTAATAAGAAAACTTTTGGATAGAACTTTCCGAATAAACTCTTCTTGGTATTCATTTGATTTAGATCTAAAAAATTTATTCAATATATTAGGCCGTAATTTATACCCAACATGGCTTGTTAATAAAATTATTCGGAAGTATCTCAACAAATATTATGTTAAAACTGATAAACCGGAAAATGTTGAGATTCGGGACACGAGGTATTTTAAATTGCCGTACATTGGTAAAAATTCTATCATTGTAAAAAACAAAATCAAAAATGTTGTGAAAAAACATTGCAAAGAGGTTGATATTAAATTGATTTTTACAGCTGAATCAATTTTGGTAATACAAACTTCCTCGGCACAAATAGTCACCGATTTCAAAGAGGAGGCTGCAGTTATCGAGTGTTTATTTCTGTGGGCCTGTAACAGGTGCCCGAGCCTTATGAAAAACAATTGCATTGAACACTGCAATACAAATTATATCATACTGCACATATATTGTCAAATTTTATTGTCTAGTACCTCTATCCAGTCCCTCGCACGATTAAAAAAATTCACTGATCCCGGTTTTCTATTTTCTGCTAATTATGTGTCTTGTGTGTTGAAAAGTATGTAGAAAGGAGAGGTGAGCAATATGTGGAAATGAAATGCATTCAGATGGAGCTACCTGGACAAAGAAGATAAGGGCAACCCAAGCACAGAAGGAAGGACAACATTAAAGAATATATGGCAGTGAAAGGGCTCACGAGGGGGGATGCGCAGGGCTGCACAAAGTGGAGAAGCCATATTCGCTACGACAACCCCTGACAAGGGAAAAGTCAGTAGAAAAAAAGAATGCTGAAGAGTGCAGGGAAACAAAACAAATTTCTTTTTTTGTTTGCTATTTATTAAATCGTCTTTGAAAAGAAACAACCTGATAACTTTTTATCTACTTTCAGAAATAAGACCAAGTGAAATTGTTTCCTATTTGGCATACCGTTATCTGTCTTAATAGTGGCCAGGCCTTTGTCAATCGGTCCTCAAACAGAGCTTCAGTTGTGAAGTACATGCCACAGGAAATATTTTGAACCTGTCTTCCCAGAGTTTGTACCGAGTATTTTGCACATTTTTCTTCGAGATGTGATGCTGCAGGAAAGTGGGAGGTGTCCTTTCTTTTATATAGATCAACAAGAACTTGCGTCTGAAGTTTGTAAACACCTACTCACAGCCCGGAGAGAGCACTTATCTCATCAATTAAAATATGGCTGAAATCCAAGAAAGCGTAAAATATAAACGTTTACCAATCATTTAATGGTGAGCCAATTTGTGTGGAAACAAATTCTGTTGACCCAGTGTTTGGGATGATGTTAATATATCCAACTCTTTCCCTCGCTGATCAGGTCTTTCGGACCAGTTGGATGCTTTTTTTTTAGGTTTTATAAAATTCGTTTCTTTGTATCAAATGTGAATGAGAAACATTCAGTGTCAACAAGGTTCTTATTCTTATCGTTCTCGTCATCCTCTGTACGCTCTGCTGTCTTATACTCAGTATCATTCGATTCAGAGATCTATCAAACCATCATCAGCTCAAAA
The DNA here is from genome assembly GCA_003991215.1 of Morbakka virulenta. Classification (NCBI taxonomy): domain Eukaryota; kingdom Metazoa; phylum Cnidaria; class Cubozoa; order Carybdeida; family Carukiidae; genus Morbakka; species Morbakka virulenta. The sequence continues at coordinate 576,508 of RDPX01000019.1, forward strand.
AAGTTTATAACAACACAAATAAGTTATATTTTTTTTAAATTTTCATTAACGTTTATATACATTTGGAAAACTTAATTCCCCAACAAATCGATTTTCAATTAAAAGTGCCTCTCCTGTGTGTATGTTTCAGTGTGGATCTTCGTGTGTATATCTTCCTGTGTATATCTTCCTGTGCATGTCTTTCAGCGTGGATCTTCCTGTGTATACCTTCCGGTGTTAATCTGCCAGTATATATTTTTTGTCGAAGTTATTCCCACAGTATAACTTGCTTTATATTTTTTGCTGTTTTTGGTGGGCAAGGTGTTAATTGGTCTCTGGTAGTTCTGGAAAGGCATTTTGATTAATTTACCCTCAGAGGATAACTTTCATCCGTCATGTATTAATTACTATTCATCTTAACTCCACACACACTTCCTGATAATCTTGTAAATGAAAGATTTTCAGTTCACCTTTTGTTGTATATATCTGCTATAACTTTGGAGAACAGAGTTTTTACTTCATTCAGCGTTTAAATCAGTGTGGATTTATATTTACACCACCACCATCTTATATCACATTCTATTACAATGGTTCTTATTGTTTCTTCATTAATCATCTATGTTCAACGCCGTTTCAAAGTCAACGTTACTATTTCACTGTCTACGCTCATCGTCTTAAGTTTATCAGTCTTCACGGTAGTGCAACATCAATCTTTCTCTGATATTTCGAGGAATCTTGAGTCAATATTTACTTTGTCTCCGTTCTTATTAAAAGAACAGGATAACTTCTATTATTACAGAGTTTATTTCATCGTTAAAACCTCTACCAGTGAATTTTATTGAAAGCTCCACAAAAGGAATCACATTTGCAAATGACACAACAAAGCAAGATTCATACGTTAAAAGTCGAGTCCACATGCTTATTGTTTTCCTTTCGATGGGCTTCGTTTATTGTTCATATTGGGTCGTTTAAAATTAGCGATACTTTCTTTGTACATCTTCCTGTCTATGCACACGGTAGCTTAAAACCCGTTTCCGTCAGCAAGAGGTTTTCATTAAACTTTATGTGACAGAAACATCTTTAACAAGAGTGATGATTCGGATTTTCATTCAGGTGTTTTTGTAAAGTAAAATCGAAATCGAAATTTTTATTTCAGTAAAGGTCTTACAAAAAAAGACGGTTCTTATACTAATGTCGTTATAGAAGAGCACCCGAGCATCTTGGAGTTCCAGTTAATGACTTCAAGGCCACTAACCAATGCTGTATCGAATGAATGAACTTGACGCTTTGCTTATTCCACGTACTTATTTTGGCTGCTTTACGACTGAAATAAACTCAAGACTTCTTTGAATTGGTTTTGCAGAATACTCTTTATTACTGAGGTAAAGTGTGGAGATGTAGAAGTTTGGCATTCATTAAATATATTCGACTGTCAAAGCCCCCACCACGTTGGAATATGTTAACGTAAATTACTGCAAGAATCATTGGCAAGAGTTTCCAGTTCACCAGATACATTGCAGACAGGGTCCACCATCCGGGTTCCTTTTCATAAGGGATAAAGTGTCGTATTTATAATATTCAGATTCTTGTTCACCGGAACTGTCACACTCCTCAATGTGGAGTTCCCTTCTGACGGCAAACCACCCAGGTCCACAACTTACTACCGACGGGGGCCATCCATTTATTACATTCGCATGAAATTGGCCATTTTTCAACCCCTCTCTCCCTTGTTCGCAGACAAGTACCCCCCACCCCACCATGCGAACGTAGGTTATCCTTTTTTTAACCGTCGTTGGTAGTTGCCATTTCGAAAAATAGCTTTAAAATTGTCATTCATTCTTTTTTTTTTGAAGCTCGCGTGCTTAAATTGGAAAAGTAAAAAATTGACCCCAGGCTTTTGTGAGAAATGAAATCAATTGTAATTAGATACAAGCCAAATACAAACGAAAGTAATTCCATAAAAAATAAATGTGTAAAAATAGATAAGAATATTTACACTCACACCTGTCTTTCGCTGTCACTACTTTGTAAAAAATATAAGCCAACATTTTTGAATGTGAACATTCTTACCTTGTGAACCCCACTCCCCCTGTTCGCTTTTTAGGATACCCCTTCCCTCTTAGTGCGAACGTAATAAATGGTTGGCCCCACGAGTAGCGACTTCTATAATAACGTCAATTCATCTCGTTTTGAATAATTGCAGTGTCTGCTATCTTTGCTAAATAACAGGAACGGTCAATTACCATGTGATGTTTATTGACCAGAATATCGTCAAGTAAGAACTTGTTGCATTAACACGGTTATAAAGGCTTAACAACAACTTCGACATTAACCACAGGGTAGATTGAAGGGCGAAACCCAAGTGTGTAAGATAAAATGCGCGCCTTTCATAATAAACAAAGACACTGACAGACCTTTATCAGCTCATAATTGAAGGTAAGCTTACGATAAAAAACTGCAACATTTTTCAACATTCTGGCCAAGTCTCATTACATATACTGACTACATCCCCCGTATGACATTTAACATTGTTTTTTAGAGCTCATGAAAATCAAGTACTGGTCTCACATTAACCTTCGTGTGCTGCTCCACTGCCATCATACTTCTACCATCACATCAATAATGGGCAACTGTCCTGTTGCACCTATTCCTTCTTTGGATAACTACCGCAGTAGCTTCCCTAAGGTTAGAGAATCATACAAGCCCACTTAAGAACATACCTCGACGCTTGAATGGAGCAGGAAATGCGCATAAAGTACCCTGTTTGGTGTTGCTTTTAGTTGGTTGTAAACAGAAATCTGTTTATGTGGTCGACGTTGCCCCTTGACTGATTGGAAGTTATGGCAAGGCCCTTAAGGTCAACAAGACCATGTGATTAAATTTGTGTAACATTCATCATGGAAAAACTTTCTCTAAACCACCATGTCCTTATAACTAACATACCTTAACTTTGGATACTAGTAGGTTTGCGCACAGTTTATCTCTGAAGTGACTAGAAGCGGTCGGAAGGGTCTAGTTAAAAATGCATCGGCATAAAAAATACCAATGTAACACATTTTTTGTACGCTGGAACTAGTCTGTACAAAACATAATATCTGCTGATGGTAAAATTCTGTATGGAAGAGAAGACAAACTAGAACATAAACTGTTTCGAATTAACTGTTAATAGATAGAAATATTTGACTTGAATGGATCAAAAATCGCAACATTGCACTATGTTGGCAAAATGCCACTCAGAGACATATTTAGCCAAGAGATACACTTGGTACCAATACGGTGCTGTTAGTAAGCCACACCCCTGCTGAATATGCAACGAAAAATACGCTAATCTGTGTTGGGTATTTTCAGTCATTTCAGATTTCAATTAGGTAAATTTATCATAAGTTTCAGTTTCGATCAATCATAGCTTTTTCAAAAAGATAGTTTTAACAATTTTAAGCAATACCCCCTTAGTAAAGTACGATTGGTGCATAATTCTATAATCGAACACAGAACATAGTCTGCAGGTAAACGTTAAGCTGGCGATTACCCTTGTTTGATAATATTTCCACTTTAACAAAATGTAAGTCAACACTGACTGATCACGTGCGATAAAAATTCAACAGGTACAGTCTCTTACACAATTCCAACGCCAGGTACACACCTTCTGCCTCATCCAGACGATTAGCTATATTATAAGAAAATACACAAGGGATACCCCATTCAATTTCACGAATCAAATCTAAATGTTCCGTAACTAAAGCCCGCTTTCTTGTGAGAGCGTACAGTCTACCTACAAATATACAATACGACCCGCTCTTCAGCTTTTTGCCAACTCAGCTCCAATTCTGTATGTAAGTATCTTATTCCAGTCAACCTTTGTGCGCGTGATGGGTAGCTGTCTTCGTAATGCTTTGAAAGTCGTGTCCGACATCACGGTATAATTTTCTCCAATCGCCTTCTACGAAAAGTACAAAATGGCCAATATCAACCATTAAACAATAGTTGTCACAAATATACCAACAAGCTGGCATTTTAAATCTTTCTTGAATATCTTGTCTCATCATTTCAAGGCAAGTAAGAATGTAAGCACCTGAAAGTAAAACTTTCTGTTTTTTACGTTCTGAAACAACTTTTACTCAAAGTGTATAAAGTTCCGTGCTACATGCATTTCGAAATACCACAGGGACTGTTTAAATACATATAGCTTCCCACCACACTGCCAACGGTAAGGCACAAGTAACCTTCCATCAGCACAAATACAAAATAGAAAAGCATCCTTTGTACGTAAGGTGAACTGAACAAATCGCTTATGGAACCCAAGTAAATTTCTTCTTACTTTCCTGCTAACGACAATTCCCTGTTAAACTAGTGGTCATTGGTTACTCCCGAGCAAGCAAAAACCAGGGAGTAACCCCATAATATTAGTCAGAGCACATACTACATGGGTCACCAACCAAACAAGCAAACATATCGTAAGCATTCAAACAAGAAATGCGAGTCTCTTCTAAAGAATCCCTTACCTATTATCTGCTATAAGGCGACTAACAAATTTCTACCCAAATTAAACTCTACGCGGTGTGACGTGTCTCAATCTTGAGTTTCAAATGATAAAGTGAAAATAATAACTGGACCCAACAAAGCAGAGGATGAACGTATTTAATGAGTAAGATCTATTTAAACAAACTCATCAATGATTCATTGTTATGTAATATCTTCTAAACTAGCATTTAAAAGTTAACATATTTCAACTGTATTAAAAACTATTCCTCCTGGTTAACGCAAACAAAGTTAAGCTCTAACTACAGGGGCTAATTTGTCAGCACAGTTCAAAATTAAAGCAATAGTCTTACTTGCCCTAAAACTGTGCCATGTTAAAAAACATGGATGGTAAACAAACAGCTAACCTAAAAATTTGTTTACCTGGTACTCTTCTTCTCCTTTCCCAATATGTTTACTGACCTCTTGTGCAGTGCTCTGGGCATCCTTGAAACAACAACAAAAAATCGAAAAGATCAGGGTTATGATTAAAAAAGCTTTGCATACGTTAATGATTTAAAGCTGTACACAAAAGAGACAGGAAAAGCGAAACGGTTAAGCGGAAGATTAATTAAAAGAAGGGAAAGAGTAAAGTAAATAGGCGAAGAAAAAAACAGGAAAAGGCAAAAAAGAAAACAACCGTAAGGAGTAAAAAGAGGGAGTGTAAAATGATGAGAGGAAAATGCGACGGGGAAAAACAAGCAATGGATAAGGCGAAATGAAGGAAGTGGGAGAGGAAAATTGGGAGGGAGGAGAAAACGTGGTGTAAGCAAGAAGAAGAGGTAATAAGGGAGTGTAAAACGAGAGAAAAATGCGGAGGGGAAAAAGAAGAAATTAAAAAGAAATGGAAAAGGTGACATGTAGCAAGTAGAAAAGGAGAGGAAAATTTTAGGGAGGGGAAAGAAAAAGAGGAAGGAGGAGAGATGTGGGAGGAGTAAACGTGAAGGAGGAGAGANGAAAGTGGGCAAAGGAAAAGGGAAGGGGGCAAAGGAAAAGGGAAGTGGGAAAAGGAAAAGGGAAGTGGGCAAAGGAAAAGGGAAGCGGGCAAAGGAAAAAAAAAAATGAAAAGCACATGATGATTTTAAAATAATCTTCAGATACACTGGGCTCGACGAAGAAAACACTAAACAACTGCTTAAAATCTTAGCTGAATGATCCAGTTGGAATCCGACTCGAATTAAAAGTAACAACTGGACACTTGCTTGACGATCGAATGCATCTACTTCAATATTGAACAACAGGGGGTAACATTCTTGGGCACAACAACAAATACAGCAAGGAATCTATTGCTAAGGATACTGGGGCATATACTAACATCACAAAGTTAAATGAGCATTACCGAAATTTTCACTTCTGCAGTCAATTCCTTATGTGAGACAAGCTGGACATTTCCATCTTCGTAATAATGAACCTAAGACGGGAATTAAAAATATAACACATAATTACAAATTCTTTTTCAAGTCCTTAGGGTGTTGTGCCATAATTGGTAATAACCTTTGTTTAGGCATTATGTATTTCAACCAATGTTCGGACAACTATTTCTGGACACCGGACAACATTTTTTTCGGACGAAGTTCTTTTCAGACTCATTTTTCCGGGTATCTTTTTCATTCACTTGTTTTTGCTATGTTTAGGTTAATAGTATCTCTTCCTGAAGAGCAAAAATATTTATTTCAGTAATCTTGATCTTGACTTCAACAACAACTACTTAAAACAAATTCACAAGTAAACTAAGAAACTGTTGATTAGGCTTTGAAAAGAAAGGGGAAAAGACTGTGCTAATAGCGGTCGCGTATGAGAGGTTGGCGAAAATATTTTGTCATTATCGACTTGTGTCATAAATTAAGTGAATGGTATGACGACAAAACTTGCTAATGATTCCAAAAAGGCAGAAGACTTGTAACTGCAATTAAGTGCTGTATTAATTACCTTACATCATCATGATCAGTGCCTCCCATTTTCACGATATTTAGTCAAAAATATACATCGGATAAGCAAGTATCGAACACCGAGCTTCATCACTGAATTTACTCGCAATTGCCTTTTTCTTACGAGGACCACGAAATAACATCATCTCACTTCTTAGTTTAAACATTCAACTAAGAGCTTTTCATATTAAATGTCACCCGACTTGGGTGTAGTAGAGCAGTGTCTTTTTTCCGATCCGATTTCCGATGGTGACCGCACTCCCTTTCGGAAAGTCAAAAATTTTAATCATAACATCTAGAACATCTTGAAGTATACGGTAAACTCTAATTCCCTGGCGACCTTTTCCTTTGAATTTCGCCTGAAATCCTGACCTGTGCCCGGGCATTGTGGACCATCATCTGTCCCAATGTCATAAACCTTTTCCCAGTTAATACCTGTACTTTTCTAAACGAGAATCCATTTCAGTTATCAAGCCTTGGCTCTTTGTAGGTATTTTTAGCAATTCGAAGCAAAATTAGAGGCTCTTCCGTTATGCCTTCCTGGGTAAGATATGTAGCAAAAACTAACAGCTGGAGGAACAGTGACACATCAGTACTGCCATCAAGAGCTACAGCGAATATTAGAAAATTTTTATTTCAGAAACGATAATAGTCTTGACACCCTCAGGAACGCACACTGCTTTGTTTTTAATTGTGTTGTTGTAAAGCGGCATCTTGTCAATCTCTTTGTTCATATTCTCATCTACAACATAATTTAATGCTTTTTTAAGCACTGTTTGGTTTAAATTTCATATTGTGAGCTTTTTTATGCCAAGCAAATTCTACTGAAAAGAGGCAAAAGAAGCATGAGGTACAGCCATGTTTTCCTTTAAAAAGCAGCTGTGAATTAACAATCTTTGTTGTTTTTTATTTTGTAACTGTGGTCGGCACAAAAGTCTTTATCTTGTTCTGTGCACCTGGGAGAAGCTGATTCCAAATGCCGTTTTAATTTTGGTTTCATTGACTCAACAATTAGAACAGAATGGCATACCACACAGCGCAGCTTTGTAACCCCCTTGTCCATGACGAAAGTAAATCCACACTTAATATAAGCTTCCAAATTATTTTTTTTCAAAAGCCTTATTTACTAGGAGAAACTCTGGTGATTAAAAATAGATGCAGCACAAACAAATTACTTCATTAACACAGTTCGTAAAGTCACACTAATAAGTAAACGTATGTATAGCTGATACTTTCCCCCTATCCAATCATCACTCTTGTTTGTCATTGAGCCACGCCCGGCCAAGAGGTTTGAAAACAAAACCGATAGCAACTTGTTGTTTTAAGGCAAAGCTATCATTAATAGGTTCCGTCAATTTTCATCAACCATCAACTTGGTCAGTGTTGAAGGTGGCAAGTTAAATGTGAATAAATAATCATCTGTATTAAAACTTGCATTCAGTCCCAATCTACTGCATCAATAAAAGCTTCAGGCCTTTATGGACGTGGGTGGAAAGGTGGGTGGAAAGGTGGGTGGGTTACCAACCTTGAACAAGGTTTGTATGTCTTTATTTTTTTCCAAATAGAAAATACGTATCAATAGCAACACTCGATTCAAACTCAAGGCCTCTTTAAGGGTTGCTACTCTCATCTTGAGAAGTACCGGTCTAGAAAACAACAAATTAATAAAACTAAAACTAAAACAAAAACAACAAAGTAATAAGACTGAAACTAAAACAACAACAACAACAACCACTACTACGACTTCTTTTACGACGAAGCCACCACCATTAATAATTCACTTCATTAAAACCTGGAGAATAAAGGAGTGCCCCAACTTGCAGGGAATGTGAAAAGAATACCTATTGTGTCGGGTAAGACGATCCATATAGTGACCGGTGGTTTCGGTACAATATAAGTTTGGGAACTTATTTACAAACGAAATGTAACAAAGAAAAATAAATGTCGCCCAGAAAACAGTTCTGTCAAGAAAAAGAAGGATAATGGGGAATTCAGATTCTAAAGAAACTGGTTGTAACCAGGTATTAAGGACAATGTCTAGAAAAAAACACTGATCTGAGCGCGTTGGAAATAAAAATAATAACTGGCTATAAAAAAAAGAGAAAAGAATACAGTATTAAACTTATACAGGAAGATAGCTCAGCAGGAACTGGATCTGCTATCCAACAGTTAATCGGTAGGCAACATCAATACCACGTGGCCACTGAACAATTGCCTGATTATCATATTGTGATTGGGTTAAAGCCTGCCATCGAAGAACTGCAAAAGACAACACATTGCACTCGGCTAGAATCCTACGCAATATACAGGATGTTTACGAAGACTTGAGCCTTAAGTACAAGAAAATACCATTTCGAAAGACAAAGTCCGTCATATCATAATAATAACAAAGTACATGGTGAACGGCGAAAAATGGGCTGCAAATTGTAGGGTTCTACAAAATTACCCTGGAGAGCTCATTTTAATGAGATAACTACTGTTATTTGAATAATCAGTAAAGGTGGCCATTGCATTAAAGCAACCAACCACACTTTCAGGAACAGTAAGAGTTTTAAGGAGGAAAACTGGCATCTACGATAATTTTTGCAATCCACTTTCATGCTATTCCAGAAGGGCAAATCACCAAATAGGCACCACACAAATAGATTGAGACTCAAATTTGTTAGTGTAAATCTGCCCAAATCAATCAACTGCAGGCAATGTGAGAAATAACCACTGTCATGACTGAGTAAAAATTAACCAACGTTGCCTACTGTGAATTCCATATTTTCGAGTAAAAAAATGATACAGTCCAGTCTTACCTGTAAACGTAATAATCCTTTTAATTCTGAAGTTCCTCTTTCACTTGGATTGAAAGATACAATCCATTCTGAGCGCCATCGCCCATTCCTAGAAGACAAAAATAAGCCCTAAATAAGTAGGTTCATTTTTCAAATTGTGATCTCTAAATACCATAAAAAACACCGAGCCATCACACCTGTCAAACTCCATACAAAGCTGTGCTATTTTAGATACAAAACTGAAACAATGAAAAAGGATTCCCACCTGTACCTAAGATAGCTTTCGTCACCTCAATTAAGAAAGAGAAAATTTAAAAGTTAATAAGACCTTTATAAGCTTCACTGGGGCTTCTTCCTCCGTTCCTACCAAGGCATGCCAGCACAGTGATTCAAATTATCGTGCCATATTTAACGGCATCATGCAAGCCTAACCAGCAATAAAGGTGATATGTTATTTCTCAAATATATCCTAAACTCAAGAGCCATCTGCCGCAAAAGTAAATTTGTGGCGTCTACAGCGGTATAACATCGAGTGGCGTCACCAATATAGATAATTAGCAATGTGGCATTATGTGATTAACAATGTGGTATTATACTTTTCGGTACAAAAAGTTAATGCTGGTTTTACCTGGCAGGCAAAAAAATTCTTTATCTTAATTACTAAGAAAAGGTAGCTCAGCAAGCCCATCACTATTAATGCCCTATGACATGAACCTATAAGCCATTGGCTAAATACTGATAATTATGCACAAAATGGCAAAAAATACATTACTTACTTAAGCAATAAACTAGTCTGAATATCTGTGTACCGTACTACATTCTACAAAAAATTGGAAGGGGGGGGGGGGGGGCTACAGGTAACTGTCTGTAATGACGCAACTCAGATACTATAACTCGCATCGAAAATTGATGTCCCATCTAAGAGCATCTTTAACAAATCCAGACACAACATAATAAAATATGTGATGTGGGTTCCTCTTTATAATGAAAAATTAGTCAAAAGCCTGGGAAGGGTAGTTCAATATTGTGAGGGTAGGGACTAACTATTATGTTACTGTAACAAATTTTAACCATCTTGGATATGGCTACTGATCGGGACCAAAACAAACAAAAATTTGTCTAAAGCCCTGAGTAAATACAAGATAAAAAGTTCTTCGGGAAAAGCAGGGGCTTCAAAAGCTTAGTTCATACGGAAACTAGCAACCTGCATAATATAAGCCTTTGCCATCAAAAAATGTCCAAAAGCCATTTATTTTTGAACTTTTCAACATGTCCTTACATTTTAGTTTTCTGTTGGCTTTGGCTCACTACTTTATCGCCGTGTCTTGAGTGTTACTCTTTTCAAGAAAACAAAGCTTTATATCACACGATCAGGCAACGTCAATGTTTTCACTATCTTTATTTAATAATTGCTAAGTTTTCTCAGTTATTCACATTTTTCTTTTAATAAATGTACAAAGTCGAATTAAAAAATGTCATTAACTGAAGCCAAGGGTTGATAAAAAAAATTTATATAAAAATATTTTTTTCAAAAAAAATCTAATTTAGACAATTACCACAACAAGTTATTAACAGACTACAGAACATAACCTACAAATGAAAGGATTTCCCCAATTAAAATTTTCATTCATGCTTTCACGCTGGTAACATTTTAAAGAGAAATTTGGGGCCTCCACACAATGATAGAATCGTGAAGCTTAAAACTATAGTAGGATGGTTGTCAGGTTTGTTGACAGCTTTTACAAAAGTGCACGGCCTTTGTCTTTCATCAGCTAAATCACTGACGACAATGCTCATAAATTCTGCATCTTCTGGTCGGGTATTGAATTACGAAGTAAGCTGTGCCACAGTTGTCACACTGGGAAGCCGGTCATCTTGTCTCATAAGATTCTTTTATGAACGTGATGTTGCAAAGTACTTGAAAAACCTGACAATGAACTCTGCAGGATATTTGAAGCTCCAACATGTGTAAAAGAATTCACTCATTATTTTCTTCATTAATTCTGGTATTTTTGTTATCTTTTTTTCATTTATTGAGAAATCATTAAGAAAGCAAATAGCCTCTTGGGGGTGTGATTATGTTTTGACGGTACAAATTTTTAAGACTGGTAACAGAACACCTTAACTCATTCCACAAAGAGAACCTTCAAATGACATTGTTTTGTCTTGGGATGAGGTTTCTCATTTTCACAAACTACAATAGCAACACACATCTCCCCCTAGCATAAGATTGTATATTCTTTATGGAATCTAGTGTGCTGATTTCAAATCTGAATCTGTTGTGCTCTATCACGTATAGCTTTTTTCTTATCGGCTAAAACCCTTTCAATTATACACAACTCTGTATATTAACATTAATCTCAGTTATATAAATTTCATAGAATTTTTGAATTGAAGTAGCAATATTCATATTTTTATATAGTTCTTTTTCAAATAAAAAAACAAACTGCACTTGGCTAATGCAGTGTTGAAATGTTAATTAAACCCAATCACTCAGATTCTACACTGTCAAGTCACCAACAGTTGCTATTGTATCAGTGGTGTCATTTGGGTTGTTGAAAAACTGATAATTGTATTTAAAAACAGGGCAGTCAGAAATGTAAACATTATATAAAATGGAAATTGTGAAGGATACAGTTACTCTATTTGAAATCAATCTGTATGTCATTAATAATGTATTCTATTCTTAATAATGTATTCAACTATTCATCTTCTTGCCGTCAAGAAGATGAATAGTTGTGGTTGTTTAAACGAGCCAGAGAATTTCTGCAGTACCAAAGATAAACAATGGGCTTTGCGTGTGTACTGTGCACGATATTACTTAACAGTTACAAAGATGTACAACAAATTCAACACATCTAGAGGAACTTAATCGCATTGTTAGAGATTTATGCCTGATATAGGAAAGGGCAAAGCTGTTGCGCTCAAGATTACAACAATGGAACCTGTTACAGAATGACATCTCATTGTCGCATGTGCCAGTTGGATAAATTTCTTTTTTGTCCAATAAAGATGAAATTACTTTTTAAGTGGCGAGTACTCAATGATTTAAGTAAAACCAGTTTAAAAGCATTAATGTTGTATAACAGTAGCAAAAAGCCTTCTGTACATGTCGCATGAGCCTTGAAGGAGACGTCCTATTCAATAGCCCTTCTTCCTAAACTTACCAAACACTGAATATAACCGGAAAATTTTGCGACTAAAAATGTGACATATAAAACATGTGTTTCTTATGCCTTTGGAACAGTTGTGATGATCTACACTGCCTAGAAATGGCCTGAAAAGAATGTTTTTACTGGTGGGAGAGAATATAATATCCTGCAGTTGCCAATAGTGCGTCAAAAAGACGTTTCTCATCTTCAGTTACCTTGGTTTGATGAAAAGCTTTGTAAAGGCGATGGAGAAGAACTGGGCTGGATTTCTCCATTTCAAAGAGAAATTTGGAGGTGAAAAGAATGAAACAAAGCTAAAAGCAGGCCTTTTCATTAAACGGAGATACGCCAAGTAATTCGTGATGATTCTTCTAAAAAAGCCTGGGCCTTGGCCTGAGTCTGGGACGCATTAAAAAACGTAGCTAACGGTTTTCTCAGCAATCATAGGAAAGAAATCTATTGTGAATCAGTGGACAAATCACTGAATAGATTTTGAGAACAAAGGGGCAGAATCCTTATGAAAATGCAATTTTTGCACTCCCTTCACTCTCAACTTTTCCCTTCAAACATTGATGATATATACAAGTGATAGCCATGGATGCTCAGAAAGTAATTACAAGCGCAAAGCAACTATCAAACATTTCTTTACCTGAGAATACCGGAAAAATACTCCAGTAATACGACATAATTTATTAATCAAAACGTAAAAAACTGGTCGAAAAGTAAAACAATTTATGTGATTATTTTTAAGAAAATAAATTACTTAATCTTTCCTCGAATTTGTAAAATTCGAGGAAAGATTAAGAGGAAAGAAACACTGTAAAATAGTAAAAGTTTATTTTTCAAATGCCATAAAAAATTGACGTGATAGTGCAAAACGGTTTTCAGATTTAATATCTGCCAATCAAAATTATCTGAAAATCAAGTTCTCATCTAGAAGGCAGACAAACAGTTGGAATTCGATGTTTTTTCATCGAATCGAAAGAAATTATATTGAATATCGAATTGAAAGAAATTATATTCTGGAGTCCTGATTCATGATTTAGTAAAGAATCCAATGGCATACAGCTGCAGGTTTGTTATAGCTGTAAAAAAGATTGTCCTGTAGCCAAGGCATTTAGACGTCTGCGAGAAAGATGAATTTAACTGAACTACGCGTACATAGTAACTCCGCAACAAGATATACTGAAACTGAGGTGCGACAGTTTTCAAATCAATTAAAATTTGGCTTCAACACAGATCTATCCCGAATGCGGAACAGCTTCGAAATTCTTAAATAATGTAGTAAGATATCATTTGCTGAGCTAGGTCTCTGGCTTCCACACAGGAACACCAAAGAGCATTCAAATCTCACTACAACTGTTCTTGCCATATTGATAAAAAGCTCTAGGATAAGGGTCTTTGACAAGTAGGTAATTACCAAAAGTGAGCTAATGAAATATAAATATGATCATTAATTTTCTTTAACGGGGCCATAGTTAACTAATTTATGGTATCATATGTTTTGATTTTAATTCTCTTACTAATAAAGAAAGTTCATGTTTATGGAAGTTATGGTTTCGAGTATCCACGAATTTTATCTGTAACAATTTTCGATTAATTGCTAAATGGTAACCAACACTTCACCATAAAAACTAACTTCCCAGCATATCCCAACCTAGCGCAAATACAGCTCTCGAAAGTTTAAATGCATTAGTTACTTGGTTTTTAATAAGAGGAAGAAAAGATACGTAATTCACAATCCCTTTAACTAGGCTACAAATTTTCGGGGAGACTGCCTAAAAAGAAATTCTGAACTTAACTATAATATGCCATCGCATTCATCAACAAAGCAGTTATGCAGAAAGCTTAATTCTACCACTTGTCCTGCAAGCTGGGCTGGTATGCTGTAGTCTAAGCTTCTTATGTTATGTGTTATCAGATCTCTGCATTTTTCCCAGTTCACAAAAAACAATGTAACATAAATTTTGTAGCAAAATTTGGTTTCTTCTTTGGGCAATTCGGTCAAATGAATGAGATGGAAATTTTAAATAAAACCACAGTTTACTTTTTTAAACCATAATTTATTTGTAGTGAATAAACACAGTAGTTTATATTACTATAGCTACAGCGAGTTACAACAGAATAATTGTGTAATACAATCCACTTACCAAAAGTTTTGCGGCTGGAACTGGTGGCGTTCTAAACAAATGACAATTGTGATTGTGTCCCCTGAACTTTTCCCATAGACCTTAACGAAAAGAAACAAAAAAAATCCGAAAATGTTGATTAAAAGATCCACAGTGGAAACACAACAAAATCAGGTTATGGCTGTGTATTTCCACAATTTAATGATGAAGCAAGAAGTTGTACCAGGTTCAGACTTCTTGGCCAAAAAGGTTTCTATTGCTTTTTGGAAAGCCGTTGGGTGACCTTTACGCGCTACATGACAGAAAAAAGTTTGTATTTCAAACTTGTTCATCTGGTAAACAAAACCGTAAATGGTCACTTTTTATTCAGGTAAACAGCACTTCCTCTTTCCCATAATAGGTAGCTACTGTTCACAAATACAAAATAGCATGCTCTGAAGGGTATATTTCAAAACCACATGATACTGTAGGGGTACTAGGAACTCGAAATTGATGCAGAATGTCAGCTTGGGGTATTTTCTACATGAACTCAACAATGATTTAATGAAAAATCCTATATTTATCAAATTTATATTTGACTCCAAATGACCTTTTATTTCCATGATTTATGGTAATTCTGGGTTTTCTAAGCTGTTTAAGCAAAAATGACTTAACACATATCAATAATTTAAAAAATTTCAATCCCTACAGTGGATGACGTGTCTTTCAGTTACTTTTATTTCAAAAAACATTTGTGACTAAAAAAATACTTGTGTCATATTAATATTTTATATGACGTAAATAACAAATAAACTCTACTAGTCAAACCCTTAAAAATTCCAAATTTATATGTGGCAAGAAAGCACTATGGCCCTATCAAACAGGAATCTGTTGTTACATTAAATAACTATATGTCCTTAGTAACGACAAGTTGTAATGCAAAATTCTCAATGATACCTTAAATGGTAACTGCACTGTCATGACAAATGCAAAGAGAATGCTCTGCACATCAACGGAACATTGAAAGTTTATTTTGTACATCGAATAATGAGTGATATGAAATAAAATCCAAAGTTTTACATGACTTCTTTGCCTAGTTACCCCCAAAATGAAAGTTAATACACTTGTCCAGGAGGTATTCAAGCTTTAGGAAATTATTATTATCTCACAACGTATGAAGGTGAACTTCGAGTTGAATTGAGTTAAGTTAAAAATCTAAATGTCGTCTTTTTATCTCGTCCATCCGTTACTGTAATCTAATACCCTGAAAATCTAAATTTACTTACTTCCAAAATAACTTACTGTTTAAACAGTGTTTATTGACAGGTACTCTACTCCTAAAGGCAGAAATAAATTTAAATTTTAAATTTTTATCCATTCTTTTGGTGAAAATTTGCATTACATATCCTCCCGTTAGCCCATAAGCATTTCGAAATATCTGGTTTAAAATGGCCTAACTATAGTGTAAACAAAGGTAACTACTGGACAAGAGCTATTAAAGTGAGTAGTGTTAGCAATACGTTGACTGCCCAATAATCTTGTAATGCAAGCTACCAAACTGTCCTCTCAGAAGGCATCCTTAATCTTCTTCTTTTCCTTGCGGTCTTGTTCCATCACTAGGACGGGTCGGCCGCTCGACACTGTCTCCGCCACTTTTGGCGGTCTATGCAGTCCTCTGGCTTCGCTCCTACTTTCCTCATGTCTTCCTTGATCACATCTCCCAATCTGGAAGAAGGCATCCTTAATCTGTCTACCCTCAAACTATTGAACATTAAAAACTGTCGAGCCCATAACATATAACATTTCTACAGAAACTATGCAATAAAAAAACATAGCAGCCTGTAGTCTAATTTGCTCACTCCGTATGTGAAACTATTCTTGCAACGATGTCATTAAAGTCCATTGATTTTGGTAAGACCCACCCTCATTTCCAGGCTGACCAAAGCAATGGTCATTCCCTCTTTTGTTTCTTTCCTTACAATTAACTTCCGTTCGTGTGGCCCATGGTTTTTTTAGTAAGTTGTGAGATTAGGGTAAAAGGTCTGTTTAATCTGATCAGTTTTGACTATATGATTATTTTAGGTGGTATTTACTTTGATTTTGTTCATGAAAAATAATTGTTTAACATCATTGCTTTACTCATTGTCTGAAGAATGTAAGTTACAATAATTGCCTTCAGTTATTAAATACTAAGTACAGATATATCAATATGACAGCAATACTACTTATCAATACAAAACCAACTTTTGTTTCTTTTTGTATTATGGTTCACTTATCTTATCCTTGCGTATTTATTTTTTAATAAGGTGTATAGTTGGCTTTTAGGTTTTCGTGTAATGGGCATTGACAGGTCGTACTTTTTTTTTCTGGTTCTCGTTGTATCGTGTTTGTAATATCTTAACTATAGTTTCCTGCGGTGTTATGGTAATTTGTTTTGAAATATATATATGGTCTGTGATTCAGTTTTCCGTTGTACAGCGCTTAATAGGTGCAAAGCACGATGTACAATATCAGAAGGAGAACACTTAAAAAGCTACAACTGCCATCTCTGCAAGCATCCCTAAACGAAAAGGCATTCGACGACCACACTCGACCGCAGTCAAGAGCTTTCTGATAAGTGGGCGGGAGTGAAGGGGACTTATAAAAATGTAAGTATTGCCTTTTGGATTTTCTCCTTCTTACAAATATATACAAGCGCGCGCGGGATACCTGTTTATTTTTTTTTTAAAGTTACCATCTGAAAAATGTTTATTAAAAGCTTAAAATAACTAAATCCATTATCAACAAACCTTTAACAATTTTCTCACCTTTATTTGCTAGTCATAACATAACATACTTGACGATATTTGCCATGCGCTTATGATGTTTGCTTTGCGCCTAACTTTAATGGCTTTGTCACTAAAATCCTAATACCCTGATAAATTCTTCCATTTCGGAACGAAATACCTATTGTTTTTTTACAAGCTATTCCGTGGGTGCTGGTCAAGTTATGCCGTAGTATTAATTCCTTAACAAATTTTCTTCCTTAAAGGTTTTTCAAGAAGGTTCTTTGTTCTGTTTCACACAGTTGGACAAACTGTTTACCCAAATCTTAACACAATCCTAAACACTGATTAAACGTCCACCACTATTCGCCCCTTTATGATAGTCAGTCAATATACGCTTGTGGATGCAATGCCCCACAGATTCTTAGTAACTTTCTCGTTTTCCTATTAACGCCTTTGAGCTCATCTACCCTCCAGTCAATTAATTCTGTATCTGATGACTAAAACAGCTTTAGCATTTATAACATTGGTTAATGTTTCCACCTTTCAGATCGGATTTCAGTATCTTTCTATCCCGAAATCGCCTGAAATATTCACCATCACATTTACTTATACCAAACTCCATTTTGAGGTCATCACTAAATACTCTTACTGTGTTGACCAGCATATTCATTTGGGTTTTTTTGTTGTTTTGGGGATACAATTTCAGGTCACCCATAAATAAGAAATGATTTATCGTGACCCTTTTCTCTCAAATCATACATAAATATCATTATCATCAAAACAATCATTATTTTTATTCTGTTGACTAAAGGATTTCCTTCTTTGCTCTTGCTATACAGAACGTAAATATCTGTTGTAATATTAGGGATAATGTACTTGTTATTAAAAGTAAAATACGTATAGATTTTGATTACAAAACTGAACGTCAATAAGTTAAGTATGCATGCGTGTGTCTATATATGCGTATATCACATTTCCATCAACTGGAAACAAATGTGAACTTAATCTTGAACTATCTTACTGAGCAAGCACCCGTGGGATAATGTTCTTTCATGTAATTTCGAAAACTGTCATCAATTGCTGCACGCCAGGGTTCTGCTACACTATCACTTTCGTGTTCAGAAATGATGGTTCCTTCCTAAATACAGGCAAGAGAGAAAAGAAAACAACGATTAAAAAATTCGAATGTTATGGGCGGTCAAATCTATGTACAGGAACCTTGACTGCGCCTGGAGAGAAAAAACAAGCCAGTTGAGCGACCAAGAAAATTACATCAATAAAAGACTACCCATACTGACAAAAATAACATAGCAAAGCTATGTACACCATTGACATATAATGCAAAGAAGGGATTAGATAAATCACCTTTTTTAAAATTAATGAGTTTGACAAAAATAATACCTCTATCAATGTGAAAGTCATTTTGGGTAAAAGCTGACTGAAAAGAACTTGGAAATGAAACAAGCTAATAGCTAAATAACTGAAATTTACAATATAGTAACTCAGCAATGAAATCTTCCTAATTCCTAATGGTAAAAAAAATTTAACATATTACATACAAACAGTTCATTTTAAGGAGCCATTTATGAAATAAATGACATTGAAACATTACATATATTTATATTTCAATAAACAATGATGTACATATAAAAAAACCAAACAACTTGTTATTAAGTGATAGCAGCTATGTATTGTATAACATTTTCTGACCAATTATGGAGCAAAGCACTACTTTAAAAAGCTGAGTAATGGAGATTTTCAGAATAAATTCAGTTGTACCTAAGGACAATACAATCTCATTATTTTTTACTGTTCCTCAATGACCTGCGTAATTCTGCTGTGAAAGAATAAGAACTGTACTGCATATTTTCATTCTTCTTGCAATAGTGTCTGCATTGTGGCAGTCACTGCATCGTTTTGAAAAGGGGCTTGACTGATGATCCATCAACGATTTATTCAATTTGGTTTGCTAAATACTTAACCAGATATATGGGCTGAAAAAAATGGTGCTTCCTTCTATTTTTGATTTTAAGACTTTTAATGGGTCCATGACTTAGTACTGCAAATGGGCAAGTCATCTATCCACTTTTCAAGGGGCCTGAAGTACTTCCATTCTCTTTAGATACAGCCAAATTCTTTTCACAGTTTGTTACAGGTAGTCCTACTCTTGATGATAGTGGTCATAACTTACCTGACCTTCTTAGTTGCATCAATTTATCAGGTTTAAAAGCTCTGGTCCTTAAGACAACTGAGGCACTGAACTACAAAACTGCTGTCAGGAAATCTCATCCATATTCTATCTAAACTTTTTAACAAGAGTCATGTTAACCCTCCTGCAGAAAACTAGCATCAACCATTCTAGTCTTCAGGAACTCTGCAAAACATTCCTATCCTTGTAAGAGACAACTAGTCTAGTAATTAAAAGCAAAATATATTAACCATAACCAGCTGGTGACTGCATTATTCCTTTTGTTACCAGTCTTATCAATTGCATCATTCATGATCATAAGATTCCGGATGATTGGAATCAATCCTTTATCATAAATCTCTACAAAAGAAAAGGTGATGCTCTTGAGCATGGGAGCTATCACGGTTTAAAATTACTTGAAGTTGTTCAAAAGATTTTGGAAAGGGTGCTGGAAGAAATTATTAGGTCCAAGATAAAAATTGATAACATGCAATTTGGCTTTATGCCTGTTAGGGACACTACGGATGCAATCTTCATCCTCCGTCAGTTGCAAGAGAAACACATTGAAAAACGAAAAAAGCTTTATTTTGCCTTCGTCGATCTTGAAAAAGCATTTGATCGTATTCCTAGAAAAGTTTTATGGTGTGCTATGCGGAAACTGGGTATTGATGAATGGGTAATATCTACAGTCCAAGCCATGTACTACTCACCTCGTTCCTGTGTCAGGATCAATGGTAAATACAATGACTTTTTCTCTGTTGGTGTTGGCGTTCACCAAGGCTGTTTTGAGCCCACTTCTCTTCATCATCGCGATGGAAGCACTATATTTTGAGTTTAAGACCAGTTGCCCCTGGGAACTGTTATATGCAGATGATCTAGTCATTTCGGCTGATTGTATTGATGAACTGCTAAGAAAGTTGTCTACCTGGAAAAAGTAGTTGGAGCTCAAAGGTCTACGAGTGAACATGGAGAAGACAAAAATCTTGGTTTGTGACTTTGGTACAAATAAACGTGTTAAATCTGGTAAGGACCCCTGTTGTGCATGTCTGAAGGGTGTCGGAGTTAACTCAATCTTTTGCATCCAAGGTGAATGCTGGGTCCATAAAGGTTGTTCTAAAATCATAGGGAGCTTGAGGCATGTCGAAAATTTTGTTTGTCCTCAATGTTCCAATCCTGTCCCCCAGTCTGCAGCACCAATATTCAAACTTGATGGTGTGGACCTTGAATGTGTTACAACATTCTGTTATCTGGGTGATGTCATTGGAGACCCTGGTGGTTGTTCTGATGCTATCACTGTTCAAATAAAATCTGCTTGGTCTAAATTTTGAGAACTTCTGCCAATCCTCACAAACAGAGGGATTTCCTTGAAGGCACCTGGCCGTGTGTTTGTTGCTGGTGTTAGAGGAGTTCTACTCCATGCGAGTGAGACCTGGCCTATGACTGTTGTAGATCTAAACAAACATAAGAAATGATAACTATATGGTCAGGTGGATTTGTTCATCTAAACTCTCAGACAGATGTCCAATGGTACACCTTAGATTTCTACTCAGCATTACATCTCTAGAAGAAGTTATAAGATGCGGGAGGCTTAGATGGTTCGGCCACATCAGTCGGTTGAGTGACGATAGTTGGCAGAAACGTATGCTGTCTTTTAAAATGGATGGCAAGTGCATTGGTCGTCCAAAGAAACAGTGGTTGGAAAACGTGAAAGCTGATTTGAAGCTTTTAAATATAAATGAAGAATTGACTGTGGATCGTCCGGCATGGAGAGCAGCAATTAGTGGAAAACATGGCAAAGAAGTGCATCCAACCCCAGCTGCTGGGAACAAGAGACGTTAAACCATACAGTGAGTAAGTAAGTAAGTAAGTATATCTTATGGAGCTTTTCCTGACCACCAGGGTGGCTTCTGACCTTCATGAACTAATGTTGACCTTCTTTCTCCCACCACTTAACATATTCCCAAAACTCTTAAGGTTTCTGGTAAAGCAGAGGCTAGTGCTCCTGACATTTTGAAAGCTATTAGTAAAATTTTGAATACTGGTCTGACATTAAAGTTAAAAGCATGTTGTTTGTAGAGTAAAATTCCTCTCTGTATTACAATCTTTATGTGGTCATAGGAGCAGGTGTGTACTAGATGGCTGCTCCTCCAGTAGTCAATGCTGGCATAGGTTGTCTTGGGACTGACTTACTATTAATAATTGATCATGCCAGGGTGTCAAATAATTTTTTTTTTTTGGGGGGGGGGGGATAATAGACAATGTCTGCTCCAAATAGTTAATTCAGAAAGTTTTGCCAAGTCACCAATCTTTTCCACAGTTCAAACTTCCATTGTAATTTTAGGGAGTGTGGTGATAAACCTAGCTTCCCGAAAAAAAGCCAGCACTCTTACTTCATGCTAACATTTAATGCCCTGATGTACAAAAACAACCCATTTCACACAAGTAAAAGCCCAAATGTTCCTATGAACCATTACCATCAAGCAAGTCTGAGAATCATTTTGCTGTAATTTTGTACCTTGCGTATTCTTCCAACACTACCATTTACTTTGGGTTGGGCAAATCACACTTGTTCAAAAAATTCAGAATGGTAAATCTTTTTGAGAGGATCTTTGCAACATTCCTGAGTGGGGAAGGAAACCCATGCTTTTTCTATAACAAGAACCAAATACTTTCATCAATGGCCGGGAATAACACAAGTCCCTAAGAGATCTTGTGTTTGGCTTCTTGTGCTTTCATCCTCTCAGGTTATTTCTTGGAAATGCTATGTCTGAACTAAAGTCAGCTTCAATGGAAGCTGCATCTCTCTGTTGAGAACAAAAGTACCCTTTTTAGAGGAGTATTCAATACCTTGATAAATTTTCAATCTGGCCATGTATATTACATTTTGTCACATCTGATCTGGTACTCATATGTCCCTCATGAACCTTTGGGATTAAATTCAATGTTGTGGGGTTTGTAGGGGAATAAAGTCAAACCTATTATGATCAACAAGAACTCAACTAAGAAAGAACGTCTATTAGAACAACCACTGTGTTTTGAAAACAGTACAGTAAATGCTTTAACAGTCACGTGAATAATCCTACAACTACTATTTGTCAGTACTTTGAAAATCAGAAGGAAAAAAATCAACCAACACATTTGTTGTCCATAAGGTAAAGCTAAACAAAGCAACAAACAAATGCAGACATAGACATACAAAGGAAAATAATATATGTACAATAAGAACAGTCACTACTCACCTTTCGTAAATTGTCATATTTAAACTTCATTTTTGATTTGGGATCAAAGAATTCCCCACTTGGCAAAAGGCCATGTTTGGTTATCAGGCACTAAATTGAGGTAAAACATCAAATCAATTCAAATTTGGTAATAAGGGTGATGTAAAACCTGTAGACACTAACAAAAAGTGAATATTAATACAGCAATATCTTATCTATAAAACGGGCAATTTGCAAATTTCTACTGTATTACTTTCAGTAAATAAAGAAATAATATAAAAAAACCCACAAGAATTATCTTGAAATGCAAAAAAATATATACTTAGTCAAGGGCCTCAGGTTTTCATTACAAGCTACTTTCTTTCTGTGAAAGCATACTACCAGTATCAGGTATGTGCATCAAAATTTATGTTTTTTACCACTGTTTTCACATTTCTTCTTATTGATGAATAGGAATAATTTCCGAAACAACTGCTGAACTAGTATATTTTAGAGACCATAATTTTAATGGCTGCACAAGATTATCAAAAACAATGTTTATGAGACTACAAAAAACTGTATTAATGTAATGAAGTTAAGATTGGTGCCAGTATTTTTATGCCTTTGAACAAAGTACATGAATCAATTAAATTAGGGACCACACAAAAAACCCCTGGCTGGTGAAATCTGCCAGAAAATCTTATAAAACTTAAAGTCAAAACAAACCCAATCTTGCAGGAAGCCACCAAAAGAACTGATACCAAGATTGGGAAGCATGCAAAAAAGCAAGAAATCAATGTAACAGTTAAGTCTGATACGTTGAACAAAATTACCACAACTGATTTGAAAAAAACAAACATTTTTGGAATGCAATCAAACCCATGTTCCCCCCCCAAACTGATATCTTTGATACACTCAGTACATAATCCTAAAGTGAAAGTTACATAAATAATTCTAAAAAATACTTCACAATCATGAAAAGAGAACTGTATTCATAAGTTACATCATTTCCCAACAGCATGTTGAAGCCTTACAGTGGATCATCATCATCATCATCATCATCATCATCATCATCATCATCATCTTCGGTTTAACATCCATTTTACATGCCAGCATGTGTTGGATGCTTTCTTGAAATCAACTTCCAAGTTATCCTATCCTTCACCAGGTCTCTGCTTACACCTTTTTGTTTGAGATCCACCCTTATCACTTCCTCCCATGTTTTCTTCAGTCTTCCTCTCCCAGTGGTTCCTGTGACCTTGATTGTTCTGCATCTACTTGCCCAAACATTCTTGTCCATTCTCTCCACATGACTAAACCAACAAAGCCTCCTATTCTCCATACAGCTGCCAATACTGTCCAGATTCAATCTTCTTCTGAGTTCATTAGAACTGAGCATATCCTTACATTGCACATCCATCTTATCATTCTCATGTCACTCCACTCCATGCAGCTGACATCTTCAGCTTTCACTGGCCAAGTTTCACTGCAATACATCACTGTGCTACGTACACATGCCTAGTAGACTCTACCTTTGGTAGGTAATGGCAGAGCTCTGTTGGTTAACAGTGGCATCAGCTCCCTGAACTTACTCCATCCACTGTTAACCCTTGCTGTTACCATTGCACCTGCTCCTCCTTCAGCTCCAAGGGTGTCACCAAGGTAGCAAAACTTCTGGGATGGGAAAAGAAACTGATAAAATCTTTAAATTCTTGTAAGTTTCAGAACTTTTTGCCCAAAAAACCCAATTAGCTTCCTTAAAGGAAAGAAAACACAGGTCCAGATGGGTAGTCAGTGGCTTTGATGGTTTGAATGCTTCTTCAAAAGTCTTAGCTTTTAATATAAACACCTCTCTTCAAACAGGAGTTCTACCTTCCACCTGAATATCAAGTCACGACTGTGGGCAGGAGTGGTAATAGAAGCTAACCTGGTAACTTCAGATGTATCTCAGCCTTACCAATTCTTCTTTAAGATATTGAAAAAAAAGCACCACTGTCTACTTCAAAAAGAAAAGCAATTGCTAACAGAATTCTAATTAACATATTACCAAAATAGATCCACAAAATTAGCATCAATTATGTGACCTGAAAACATCTGAAGCTGCAGTGATGACAGGAAATTAGCAGGGCCAGTTAATACTGACCTAACAAAGGGATCCCATACAGTGGAGCATGACATATCAGTTCACAAATTACATGACAAACTACTAATTTAATTGAAACCAAGCCATTTTTTTCAAATTTTATAAAACAATCTCCTGTTGTAGGTGTCACCCAAGGGTCAGTTCTCAAACCATTGTTGAATATCTAATTTTAATAACTTTTCAGGATGTTTTTAAATAGATAAATGTTGCTGATAAGAAAGAAAGAAGATATTGGAAAATACCTTTAAAAAATCTAGAGAGAACTGCACAGTACTTCAACAAGAACAAACTAATCATTAGCCTTGGAAAGGGAAAAATTGGCACAATGATTCCTGGTGCCAGAAAACCATTGGCTAAAACTAATAATCATATTGAAGTATCATGGCAATGTCAAGCCATACAAAATGTTAGTGAATATGTATAGGCTATATTGTCAAAATGCATTTAAATTTAAATCCAATAAAAATATTGACAAGGTATAAGAGACAGCAAACAGGAGGATTCAAGTTCTAAAATGCTTATCTTATTATCTCACAAAAGAATATGCTCACCACACATTTATAATTATGGCTTTGTCTATTCTCATATACTTTGGCACTATAAAATTAAACTTATCTTTCACATCAACACAAAACTTGGTGTTTTAAAGCGTTAGACTGTAGACCAAATACTGTTATTGGTCAAAAGGTCTCATGTGTGACTTAAGCTATCAAAAGAGAGGGAAGTTGTCTTGTCAGAAATGCTTGAATAATGGTACATGCATTAACTTGAATGTAATTTTGTTTTAAAGAAATTTAATTTACTTTTATGTATTCAAGAACTGAAATTTATAATAATCTGCTTCTTAAAATAAGAAAAATTACAAACTGCTATTCTTTTAAAGGGCTCAAACGTTATAAAAAACTTTAAACTTATAATTTTGCAAATTAAAGTGATTAAAGTTTGATTTTCTGAATATTTTTGTTTTCTGAACAAAACAGGATGGGCAGTGATAACAGCTGAAAATAAATAAATACATACACATAAACACACATTTATATACACACATAAATGGAGACTAGTATTTATGCTGCAGAGTACCAAATGTTTTAAGATAAAAAAGTGCCAATGAAGTGAAACTCAAAAAATAACTGCAAGTTTTGTGCAATTCATTGAATTGTTAAATACATTTCACCCATTCAATGATTTACATTTACAAATAAATGTTCTTGTTAATTAAGAAATTGATTTTGGTTTGGAATGAAGTGAAACTCAAAAAATAACTGCAAGTTTTGTGCAATTCATTGAATTGTTGAATACATTTCACCCATTCAATGATTTACATTTACAAATTAATGTTCTTGTTAATTAAGAAATTGATTTTGGTTTGGATAAATAATTATTTCTAGTTGCTAGTGCAAGCACAACAGGCATAATTTTGAAATATTGTAATAATCAGATACAGATTTCATGACTGACAACTCAAGTTTTGGGTTACTGTTTCCTTTACCAATTTATTGCCACACATATTTTGATAATGATGTCCCCTTGGAGTATTTTTTATGATTGAATGACTTGATATGATTCTATTATCAGTTTTTCCACTCAAACCCCACACATCCAATCTAAACATTTTCCTTTCAACCAGTCATTTTTATTTCTTTTGACAATGACAATTAATGGGTTCTGATTTTACTTCAACTAGCTATTGTTGTTGGGGGATTTCATAAAACATTCCATGTTACCAGTGCAAATAAAGCCTACTTTGTTGAAAATTTTGTGCAATACATTCTCATAACAAAAATGTCTATCAACCAGTTTTAAAAACATGTTAGCAAAATTTGTTGTTTGGGGTACACTAAACAGACGGTTAAACCAAATAATATTTCTTTGCCAGTCAATTTGTTCTTTTGACTGTTTTGCACTTGTACATTAAATTTGTGTTGTAAACAACGTTTTTTCAAAACATCTTTGAACTGTTCTTTAGTTTTGTTAAAAATATTTTCATTGACTGAGTTTTGTGAAAGCCATTCCAAAATAATATCTGGCAATTGTTTGGGGCAGTTTGCTGGATGGTTCGAAGAGGTGCTTATCTGCAATAAATTCTCACTAGGCTTTTTATGGATGGTACAAACTATTTTCCAAAGTAAAGGTTACATCTAAAAATTTTACCTTCTTCAAACTAGTACAACTTTCAATATCAAAATCAATTGGTTCAATGATCTTAATAAAGGATTTTCTGATTTTGTTTTATGCATTTCCTTGACAGAATCAAGCCATCATCTCTGTAAAACCTTATATCCTCATGTTGCAACATTTGTACAACCACTGAAAAAATAAACGATCCATCTTACAATTCTGTTCCATCATAACTAATATACATGTATATATATATATATATATGCTAATTACTTGTCACCCAGTACTTCCTTTTGCAAATTGTGAGTCAATTTTAATGAAAATCAATGCCAAGTGATCTGTGACTGTAGCAAAAACAACAATGTTTTGTGATTTGCTGTAGAATTAATGAATGCTTTAGCATTTTACAACTGACTAACATGATACATATTTGAGTATACCATACTTAACAACATATATAATACATAAAACATAGTAATAACAATAATATTTACAGGATCCTCTATTCCCTCTAAATGACATGGTGTGAACTGATCCATGTTGTGCTGCAGGAAAGCACTAAGGGGACAAAAGTAAAAAATCTTGACAGATACATAAAGAATCTTCAAAACAACCTTGCTGAAAGTTTCAGTTTTTGAAGAAGCTAAATCAATTTCACATGGTCCAACTGATACATTGTAAATGGTTTTCACGATTCTGGNTTTCGTCTGTCTACAACAGACTTTATTTTATATATATATATATATATATATATATATATATATATATATATATATATATATATATATATATATATATGTGCTAATTACTTGTCACCCAGTACTTCCTTTTGCAAATTGAGTCAATTTTAATGAAAATCAATGCCAAGTGATCTGTGACTGTAGCAAAAAGAACAATGTTTTGTGATTTGCTGTAGAATTAATAATTGCTTTAGCATTTTACAACTGACTAACATGATACATATTTGAGTATACCATACTTAACAACATATATAATACATAAAACATAGTAATAACAATAATATTTACAGGATCCTCTATTCCCTCTAAATGACATGGTGTGAACTGATCCATGTTGTGCTGCAGGAAAGCACTAAGGGGACAAAAGTAAAAAATCTTGACAGATACATAAAGAATCTTCAAAACAACCTTGCTGAAAGTTTCAGTTTTTGAAGAAGCTAAATCAATTTCACATGGTCCAACTGATACATTGTAAATGGTTTGCACGATTCTGGAGAAGACAACAGGCCTGGCTGTTTAACCACAAGGAAAATAGAAATAAAACAATGAAAACTGATTTAAAAAAACACAATAAGGGCATAGTTGAGCACAGCTATAATAAAATCTGGGTATGTCTACAGCAATAATTCCAAAAACTTGTTACTACTTTTGTACATTGTTTTCTCAAAATATTTTAATTCTATTATGTGCTCCACAATTTAATAAATATAGCTGGAAAACATTACTGATGAAGGCATTATGATCATAAAGAAAAGGAGGTAGGGGGAGTTGTTATCAACAAATGGCTCTTGCTGGTACAAAGTTGTGGGAAGGTTGAACCAAAGTCAAAATTTTGTATTCAAATGTCCACAATATCAAACCACATTGAGGAGTGGCAATTCAAATTAACATGGTCCTTCAACAGTTGCCAAAGGTAGTTGGTCTAATAAAATTTATAGTACCATCAAAGTCGAATGGACCAGGGAAAGTTTTTCTACAACAAAACATTAATGTGAAATTACATTTTCCAAACTATCACAAATATTCATAATGTCAGATCACTTTTCCACACATTCTTTTATTTCTTCTCTGTTACCTGGTGGATGAAAATCAGTCACTTTAACTTATAACAAATAGTGCTCCAATAAAACTGGCTTGCTACCTTTCAAATATTGCTTTTCTGTTATTCAATCTTTGTTGACCAGAATAAGTCACTTTACATTTTTTGTAAATTAAGATGCCTCGCAAATAACAATGAATCAATAAAAAATTTAACAATCAATGTGCAAATCATGAACCCCTCATCCTTGTAATTTATGGTGAACTCAACAAGTGTTTATTTTCAGTAAAACGAACTTGAAATACTTCACCTTCAACAGAATTAAACTTGTTAAATGGGTCAAATTTTCTCTAGGGGTACAAAAATAAAGTTTTCCAGTTAGTATGAAAGGACACAACCGTGTGGAAGGCTTAGCTCTTTTTAAGTGATTAAATGAAATGTCCAGTGACAAGGTTTTAAGAAAGAATGGCACTATCAAGCAGAAGTTTATGTTGCAAAACCCATGTGGTAAACAACACAACAACAACAAAACCCCATTTGTTGACTACAGTGCCATGAATCCCACAGGTGTTTGATACATCTTTCCAAATAATTGTAGCCATTTTTCTTAAAAAATTTATGATAACTACACCAAATACATGACTATTACATATTCATTACCTTGTTTACTAGCAACTTACAATAATAATAACAGCACCATGCAAAGCACATATATCACCAACAGTGGTTTTGTGTAAAACAGATGAAGGTATAAACAATGTGTAGATAACTACAGCAATCAAATAATATTGTGGCACCTTTATAACACAAAGAAACCTGGCTGTTAAAAGCAATTTAATTAATTAGAATAAAATGTTACTCTGCTATATGTAGTAGTATGTTAGACCTCCCCCTTTCATTAAGTAATTGAAAGCAAGCTGAAAAAACAACAACAAACATACCTTGAGACTTTAGTTTTGAGTAAAGTGTCATCATTGATTAAAATCCTAGTATCTAACAAAAAGGAATGAAAAATCAGTTATATTTTCAGTATTTAAGTATATAATTAACTGGTGACTAATTACATTTCTTCTGGAACTTTTAATGTAGCTATTTCTCAAGTCTACTATACATATTGGTTCTATTTCAAAAAATAATATTGAGTCTTCTCCAGTATAAATACAAGCCTTAACTTAATTCAACATACTTCCTCTAATAAGCACAAGGTCTCAAATAAGTGCCACACTTAAGTAACAACCACACCTTAGAGATAAATGACGTATTAAAGGCCACCCTCTAGAAAATGCCCCTTCCGTCTTATGTGTGTCAAAGCAAATGAACTTAGTAAATGCTGATAGTGTGGGTTGCTTGTCATATCATCAAATTATCCAAACAACCACATCATTTTGACACCCTTAACAGTTTCACTTGTTTTCATATCAATTTTGATATTGTATTGGGTGTCTTGCAATGTTCAAAATACTAGGGAAAATATATCACACTTCATATATATATATATATATATATATATATATATATATATATATATATATATATATATATATATATATATATATATAATTCATTTATGTTTTTGAGTCAAAACTGTTTGAATTT
>RDPX01000019.1:606786-620967 GCA_003991215.1 Morbakka virulenta
AATTTTTTCACTCTGGTCAGTGTCTCTTGTTGTTTTATCAATTTTGTGTTTGTATTTGGTGTTTATCACTGTTAAAAATACTAGAGAAAATATATAACACTTATATATATATATATATATATATATATATATATATATATATATATATATATATATATATATATATATATATATATAATGCCTTTAAGTTGCTGAGTCAAAGCTGATTGAATTGATACCAGCACTGATATTTAATAGTTTTTATTCTGCAATAACATTTCTTTCTTTCTTCGTCAAGATGAACATTTTAGAGTTTGTCAAGAGCAATGACCATGTGAAGGATTGTTTTTATAAATTGGATTACTTGACAGAAAAAAGCTTAGTTGGTAGAGTTCATGAACATAAAAGCTATGGGTACCAGTATTAGTATATAACCACTGTATTACTTTTTTTAAATTGTAATAGCACAATTCCCTCCTTTAAAAAAAATATGTAAGCATTTGCCAATATCAGTTATACAGGACCCCCCAGCTTAAAAAAAAGACTATTTTCAAACCCTTGTGGCTAGCCACACATCATCATCATCACCACCACCACCATCATATTTATCGTTCTCCACATTGTTTTCTCTCTTGATCTACTTTTAGTCTTCCAGACTTTTGTTCTGGCATAATCTGTGATTTGTAGTAAGTGTTCACAACTGTGGACTTTGGCTTGACATACCTTGTGTGCTCCCCAACTAATAATAAGCATCTTACTTTCTACTGTTTTTAGCACCCTTTTCTCTTTCATTGTTAGACCCATACCTCTGCACCATACAGAGTCACAGGTCAAAACATTTGTCTTTTAATATAGTTTTAGTTGCATTTATTTGTCACTAATACCACTTGTTAATTCTTTTACCTACTTTCCAATAAGCTCTATTTGCCTCTACTAAACCTTTATCTTTACCAAATGCATAGGAGGCTCCATTGGTTTGGTCATGTGGAGAGAATGGGCAAGAATGTTTGGGAAAGTAGATGCAGAACAATCAAGGTCACAGGAACCACTGGGAGAGGAAAACCAAAGAAAACATGGGAGGAAGTGATAAGGATGGATCTGAAACAAAAAGGTGTTAGCAGAGACCTGGTGAAGGATAGGATAACTTGGAAGTCAATTTCAAGAAATCTTCCAACACATGCCAGCATGTAAAACGGATGTTAAACTGAATATGGTGATGATGATGATGAAATGCTACACCCAAATAGTTTTAACTTTTCAACCTACCCTAGCTTCATATTGTTGCTATTTACAATAATTGCTTTCATCTTATTGTTTACTTACTTTACTTCATATGTTTAATATCTTCTGTTCCCTTGCAGGGTTTGACAGTTTATGACTCTTCCAACTTCCTCTATCATGTACATCATTCTCATCTGCACCAATGAATGTCATATCCTTTCTCACTGTTACCATCCAACTCTTTCCTTTGGCCTTCCAGGTGGTCACTTGCTCTCCACATTTAAGTTCAATACCCTACTAAGTGGTTCATTTACTTCTCTCCTCCTAACATGCACATACCACCTCAACCTTCTCCTTCAGAGGTTCCACACCACATCTACTTTCCACTTCTTCACTTCTGATTTGGTGTGTCAAGATGGTCAAATTGGTTAGTAGGGTTTTTTTGGTTTAACACTCACTTGTTATGTAGATGTGATGGAAGTTTATAATAGTTAATAAAACGATAGCCAACAGAATAACATATAAGCTTTTCTGCCAGCATTTCAAGGAAGTAAATATTACGGTGACAGGTCTGGTGATGTGGCTTCTAACAAAATGTGTTTATGTGGTTGCCATGAGCTTCACATTCTTTAATTGGAATTAATCTGTCAATTAATTTAATTTCTGCACCCCATAAATTACCTCGTGCTATTAAATGTCATTCAATCTGAAGACAAGCAGCTGACAACCAAGGTTGAGTGTTTACAAGCAATTCAGGTCATGATCCAAGGCTATTTCACTGGTCATGTTTTGTAGACAACATACATATATGATGAACATATAGATGTACAGCTTTATCTGCATGCAGGTTAAGATGCTACCTATATGCAGGTTAAGATGCTATCTGCATGCAGGTTAAGATGCTACCTGCACTCCGAGAATTCTGCCAAGTGACCAGTAAACCGATACCAAGTGGGCGGGAGTACTTTTAACACAGACCAAAATGACAATGTCCGTGTGAACATTCTTACTGAAAGTTATTTCATGCTTTATAGCGGCATTTGCTCCCTACTGTTTGGGGTTTTTTTCCACAGTAATATCATCGTGAATCATACCGAAGATAAAGTTGGGCTGAAGCCCGTGCTTCCGTCACACAAATAATCAAGAGTTAGATGGGGTTCACAAGCCTTGTTTATTCAAAGCAATGCTGTCCACATAAATTAAGTGGTGAAATGTTTTCAAGCTCCCACATCTTGAACATGTCTAGTGCTTTCTGAAGAATGAAAAAAAAAACTCAACTGGACCCATGTCATCCTGGTTGATACCAACAAAACAACAAATAAACAAAAATTTGGGGCCATTTTCACTCACCATTAAAGACTTCGTTGAATTCTCCAGGTGGCGCATGTTTAATAAACTCAGACACTATCCTAACCTGGAAGAAAAATGTATAAATTTCTTTGATTACACCAGGAAATGTATATCAATTACTGTTCTTGCAGCATGCTATCTAAAACTTTCTCCTTTCCGAACATTCATACCACAAATAACAAAAAGATACCAGTGGGAGCTCCATAGGAGATAGAAAACGCGCTGTTTAACATCATTACCTTCTCTTCCTCAGAAATGGGCTCCTCGTAATCAGACATGATCTTATTTCTGTTCCAGTACCACTAGCAACGGATACAAACTCAAGCCTGCTTCGAGAAGGAAGTTAAGGAACTCCCAGAGATTTTTCATCTGAAAATGGCAGCTTTGGTGGTACCCCGACCGTGGAGATGTTTGCAATGACTCCTGGGATAAATATCCCAAATAGCTGGCCAAGGCTGGACTTGCAGTGCGTCAAATCCTCAAACAATCATCATGCCACACACGCTTTTCTTTTCACAAGAATATTAAAATTTCGTTGTGGATGAAGTATTCTTATGATTTGACAAAGTTTTAGGGTGAAATATTCTCATTTTTTCTCTTCTTTTGATTTTAACGTCAATTATCTCCCAGTAACTGGGGAATCAAGTACATCGGCTCAACCGTGCAAGCAGATAGCGGAAGCGAGAGGAATACCGAGAAGCCTATTCAAAGCGGCTGGAACAGCTGGAGGAAGATTACCGGGGTTCTATGCGACAGGAAAGTACCGGAGAAAGTCAAGGGAAAGATGTACAGAACGATAGTAAGACCAGCATTGCTCTATGAGATGGAAGCGGTGGCTATGACGAAGACCCAGGAAGGGAAGATGGAGGTGGCAGAAATGAAGATGCTGCGATTCTTGTTGGGAGTGACAAGATTGGACTGTATCAGAAACGAGGTGATTAGATCAAGGTTGGGGGTAACAGAGTTGGGCAAAAAGTTAAGGGAAACGAGACTGCGTTGGTTGGGTCACTTGTGCCGAAGGGAAGACAGTTATGTTGGCAAACGGATGGACAGTCTAGTGGTTGGAAAGAGGAAACGGGGAAGACCGAAAAGGCGTTGGCGTGACAACATCCGGGACGATCTGTAAGAGATTGGTGAGACTGAAGAGGACACGTGAGACAGGAGGGAATGGCGAATGCGAATCCGCACCGGCGACCCCATCTAAATGGGATTCAAGCCAGTGGAAGAGAGAACTGGGGAATTAGTGATTTACCACCACCTAAGTCAATAATATTGTCACAATAGCGTGTTTTAGGCCGACCTCTTCCACGGTTGCCAAACACAGAACCAAACAGGAGGTCTCTATCAATACTATCATGTCCGCATATATGACCGAAAAAAGTCAGGGTTTTTTTATTAATCATCGTTAAGAGGCAAGTTTTCGGGGTTTTTTGTTAAGAATCCATGTATTTGTTTTTCGTTCTGTCCATTGGTCGACATCACGCCAAATTCTGTTTTCAAGACTCTTCGATCAGTTTTTTATTAGTGCCCTCCACTTTACTCTATCATGTGCAATTATTTCTAGTTCCTTATCTCAAATTTTTGGCAGTCTGATGTTTGCTTGGTGTTTATTGACCATCGATATCCATATGGTTTCTGGTCTTCCTTGTGGCCTCTTTGCTGGTTTTAGAGCTTCTGCTAGGGCTTGCCTCGCAGGTGTCTGCCCTGGCAGCCGTAGCAGATGTCCCAGCCACTTTAATCTCCTTTCTTTGATCTTTTTGCCCCATTTCTTTGCTTTGGTTCTTCTGTATATTTCTTCATTTGTAATTTTATGTGGCCATTTCATGCACATCATTTTTCTGAACAGATTTCTCTGAAAAGTGTCTACTTTCTTTTCCTCATTTTTTGTTGGTGTCCATAGTTCACTGTTGTACATATATATGCTTTCAACATATGTATTGAAATGTCTTATTCTTGTTTTTATTGTCAAAAAAGGCTGATGAAAAAAAGAATCAAAACGTTTGAGATTTGGTGTTGAGAGTTTGAGTTTGAGAGTCAGAGCTCTACGCTGTCTCTTTCGACTACCGCAGCAGCTGAATCTTCGCCAAAGATTGGAATTGTGAGCAACATCTTACACTAGCCGCTGCTCCTGGAATGAAATGTTACTTTTGTGGTTACAATAAACATTTTTGCAGTAATTGTCCAGCAAAAAATGCTACATGTAATAAGTGTCAGAAAAGAGGCCACAATGCTAAGGTATGTAAATCCAATATTAATACTAATAAACAAGTAAGACAAAATATATTGGCTGCCGCTTACTACCCAACTCTGGCTACAACCACAGAATGTCCAGTTGTGCAAAAAATTTTTACTCTAACTGTTAAGATCAATGGTCATCCTGCAGTAACTCTTATAGATTTGGGGAGTTCAGAGAGCTTTATCCACCCTCACATGGTTAATAACCTTCTCTTGCTCGTATTCCCTGACGATCAAGAAATATATATGGCTTGGTCGTCACTGTCGGTCAAAACGTTAGGACGTTGCAAGATAAAGCTTGAGGTCGGCGATAATCAGTATTCCAACATTTTTCTTTCGATTCTCCCAGAGCTAGCTATGTGCTGATATATTTCTTGGATTAGATTTTCAGATGAACCACAAGTGCATCACCTTTAAATTTGAAGGCACTAAATCCCCTCTGGGTTTATGTGTTTTAGCTACATTATTAGTGGATTCACTAGAAGTTGTCGCTAACTTAACTACTGACTGTCATTCCATTGCTACAAAATCGAAAAGGTATAACATAGAGGATAAGAAATTCATAGACTCTGAAGTACGACAACTATTAAACGAAGGCATATTTGAGCCATCTGGCTTACCATGGCGGGCTCAGGTAATAGTAACTCATTCCGAAAATCGAAAGAAACGATTAGCAATTGATTATTCTAAAACGATTAATTGTTTCACTCAATTTGACGCTTATCCCCTTCCTCGTATTGAGGATATACTAAACAAAATTGCCCAATATCGTGTTTTTAGTACCATTGACCTACCTAGTGCGTACCATCAAATCGGTCTAAAAGAATCAGATAAAACCTTTACTGCATTTCAGGCTGGTTATGGTCTCTATCTGTTTACTTGTATCCCCTTCAGCTTGACTAACGGAGTCGCCTGCTTTCAAAGATTTATGGATTCAATAGTGGATAAAGAAAGGTTAATGGGTGGTACATTTCCATATCTTGATGATTTCACCATTTGCGGCGAGGATAAACAAGAACCCGATGAGAATCTTCAGCTTTCTGCGAGGCAGCATTACGTCGACAGATTGCTTATAACGAAGAAAAGTGTAACTTCTTAAAAACCAAAATCTCAGTTTTAAGAAACATAATCGAAAATGGGACTATTAGACCCGGTCCGGAGCATTTGCAACCTTCGAGGGAACGTCCTGCACCTAATAATGCAAAGTGTTCTAAGTCTAATTTCGTATTATTTAAAGTGGATTAAGAACTTTTCAGATAAAGTGAAACCTCTTTCATCATATATGACGTTTCCTCCATTCGCTGAAGCTGTAACTGCATTTGAGAAGATCAAAAAAGACATTGAGAATTCTGTTGTTTCTGCAGTTGAGGAGAGTGTTCCTTTTGAAGTAGAAATAGACGCCTCTGATATCGCCTTGGTTGCGGTCTTGAATCACAATGGTAGACTCGAGGATTTTTACTCACGCACTCTTCAAGGCTCAGAGAAAAGGCATGCCTACCTTGAAAAGGAATCACAAGCTATCATCGAAAGTATTCGCCACTGAGAGCATTATCTGACAGAAAAGCGCTTCGCCCTTAGAACGGATAAAAGATCAGTTGTTTATATGTTTAGTACAAGAAGAGCCAGTAAAATTAAGAATGTTAAAATTATGCGGTGGAAAATTGAATTTTCCTGCTATGATTTCAATGTTGTTTATCGGCCTGGTGTGGATAATATTGCTCCTGATCTGTTTTCGAGAGCTACGTTTTCGACAACGACGTCCAGTATCGATCAATTATTCAAACTTCGTGATTCACTCTGTCATCCGAGTGTGACACGACTGTTTCATTTTATCAAGACTGGGAATCTTCCATATTCTCTAGAGGATGTTAACCGTGTTTGTAAGGAGTGCAAGGTATGTTCTGAGTGTAAGCCTCAATACCATCAACCTGTTTGCTATCAAACTGTTTGTTATAGACTTGTTTCTATAACACTAGAGATTACCTTATGCCTGAGGCATCTTTTATCTCTGTATGCCTACCATCTGTATACCTACCATCGCCTCAGTCTAAGGTAAACTCTTGTTTTTTCACTGAACTTTTTTATTTTTCTATTATTTTTTCCTATTCCCCCTTTTTTTTTTGTTATTTCTTTACAGCTCCATGAACTTAGTAGCATTATGCCGTGTATGATTCTTAATCGTAAAAATGTCCTCTGTTAAGCTTCTTTCTCTTCTTTAACTGGCCTCTATCTTTCCATCTTGTAACTCATGGCGAAGATTAATGGTTCCTTACAAACTTGTCAGAAGTGAGCAAGAAAAAAAATTTAAACTAATATTAGAAGCCAAATGCACCCTTTATATCGAACGTTCCAGTTGAATTAGGTTATTGCTACTCGTTGTAATAAATCTATTTATAAAAGTAGATTTTTTCCTTAGACAGCTACATTGTGGAATTCTGTGCCTTCTGAGTGCTTTCCTTCATCATTTGATTTGAAGGTGTTTAATTCTGAGATCAGCTCTTATTCCTTGCATGCATAAGAACAGGAGATGGTGATTGTAAAATTTAATAGATTGTCAAATTTAAATAGTCCTGTATATTGAGTAAAAGCCTTTAATTGCTACCATTATCCCCGTTTTACTTTAAATATTACTGTTTCAATGTGGGCCATGTTAAAAGTTAACAATAAAATCAAGTATGAAAACAGAAAAAAATTTCACAAGAAACCTCTTTAAATGTAAAGGAAATAGTAAAACATTAGTAGCTTCTGTTTAGATGAAGAAGGTCCGAGAAACGTAAGTATGATGAAAACGTAATGAAAATGGGGTGAAGGTACAGTTTTTACTTTTATTTCCAACACTGTAAATAACATTGCTTAACAGTAGAGCCAAAGGGTCGGAAAAATATTCTATTACAAAAAATATTCATTTTAAAAATCGTTAAAATTTTTACATTTGACTTTTTTTCTATCATTGGGGGTTAATTGAACAATTTTTGGAAAATTAATAAATAAGTTTGCACTGATCTGGATTCGGACCGTTGCCTTTGGCAATCATAGTCACATGCTCTTCACCAAATAATTTTTATAACCGTTTCTTTCACTTGAGCGCACCGTTCCTCCCCTTTCCTTGTCATTACATGTTTAAATACATTTACATCAAGCCCTCTGTTATTGATATAACGTTCTGCTTTGCATGTTTTTAACGGTACTTTTTACCATAGCAATTTCCATTGATAGCCTTATTTTGATTTCCCTTCAAAAAATGTGGTAAGCCCAATTGTTGTCACAACCACAATTTTTTTTCACAATACAAATACAGGTTAAAATGATTGTACCAATGATCGAAGGTAGCTGTTAGGTTATCTGTCATTGGCCGGCGTTACTAATGGTCTTAAGGCAATGGATCTGAAGGACTCTTTTGAGGCAACTGTATACAACGACTTGTACACCTCTCATTATTGTCCCGGTTGCTCTTCACTTGTCAACTCTCTTTAACAGTCTAATCTTTGTATGCAACTACACCTCCTGTGAGCATTAAGTCTTTCTGAGATGCATGAATGCTGTTATTGTCTTTCCAATTCTTCCAAAAACATCTGTATCAGCTTTTCCTTGACTGTCTAAGATACTGCCAAGGTAGGTGAAAGTGTCAACCTCTTCTGAGGAGAAGGGCTTTAATGTGATAAAGTCTGTGCACTTCGAGTTCATTTTCAAACCAAGTGTACAGGGCTAAGCCTCCCACAGAACGACAACTTTCCTCCCAAGGTCAGAACAACTGATCTATATTATATTATTTTAGCAAATTGTCCATATTCTAGCTGTGTTTTGGTAGAATAACAAGTAATCCATTGTTTTATGTGTCCTTTTGGTATTTTTGTATGCAGAACTAGTGAAAAAAGA
This sequence comes from Morbakka virulenta, assembly GCA_003991215.1. NCBI lineage: Eukaryota > Metazoa > Cnidaria > Cubozoa > Carybdeida > Carukiidae > Morbakka > Morbakka virulenta. The sequence continues at coordinate 615,448 of RDPX01000019.1, forward strand.
CTTGCATGTATTCCTGGCATTACGTTATATCAATAACAGATCTTTTTTACAAAGGAGCATACTTTTTGCTTTGGATTTTTAATGGGGTTGAAGTTTACATTTCTTTGAGCGTTAAAAAGACGATTTTATCGACAAAATGTTCAATTGCTTCAACTTGACATTTCTGAGACTATGTGTAGGTTAGTTTTAGCATACTATAGTAGATGAAAGTGGAAGAAAGATCTTATCAATAATATTGATTGTATCGTCTGCAGTTGGAAACATTCTGAGTGTAGTCAGTTTTTTCAGTCTGATTGACATTTTCTCATAATGTTCTTCGAAGCGGCTCTTCGTCTTTTGATTTTTCGGAAGCTTTCGGTCTTTACACCCAAACATTTGTTGGTTTTCGCTAAGTTCATTTGCTGATATTCGAATTTCCTTGATTGCCTTTAAATTACAATTCTTTGGCTGGTACCAAAGAATACTATTTCAGTTTCTCAGGTTTCAGGTTCATCAGGAGTTTATCGAGTTATTTTGCACAGCTTAAAGGGTTAGCGAAAAACTACTTAGATATGTTCACGAAGGTGTGGTTTTAGTAGGTGGGTCCTTCAACAGTTTTGATGAAAGTAAGTCTAGTTCTACGACATTCGTATCTTTTGTACAAAATGTACAAAAGTTGTTTTGATTTTCTCCATTATTACTATTAATAAGTAATATCTTTTCTTTAGTTGTTACTATCATGTTGGTATAGAATTCAGCAAAACCATTTGTTATTTTGTTTTGCTCTTGAATACTATCTAAGAATGCAAAGGGCTTTGCTATTCTACTGGTCTTTTCACCCCTACACCGAAACTTTGGAACTCCCTTCCATCTTTCCACTTCTCAGATGAGTTTGATCTTCCAGCATTTAAATCCTCTGTTTATCTATGACTTACCGAAGGGTTTGTTTTCCTTTTCACTTCTTTTACAATAAGCGGTAGATGTCTTTGAAATATTGTTAACAGTTTGTCTTCAAAGACGACCCATGCTTTCTTACCCGACTTAATGCCTGTTATTTCTTGTAACTTTTAGGTACAAATATCATTACCATTTCCACAGCATTGTAATGTTTATAATCCAGAAACTGAATGTTTCCTGTAGAGACACTCAATTTCCATTTCATGTCCTCCTATCGAGAAGCGAATAATTTTAGATCTTGTTAAAGAAGAAGCATTCTTGAGAAAGATGACGTCAATTAACAATGACATTTGATGGTGCAAAGTTGCAGAGTAGTAGATTTAACGTCTTGTGGCATTCCGTATAATTGAAGATTCTTCAATTTTGTTGGGGGTGTGGTATTGAAGAGACGGTTAACTTTTGGTTGGTACTGACACTGTAGTGCAAAGTCAGTTTGCAAAAGTGTTTGTTAGATGTGTTTAAGAATTAGAAGTAGGAGAGTTTTTATCACAGTAACCACCAAGAGGCTGATACATGACTCTAAATTTTCTTTATCCTTGTCACAAAAAGCATAAATGTTCTATTTTTGCCGATTTAAAGATGCAGTCAATCCAGTGTTATTTGTAAACCGTACTTGAAATATGATCAAAACAGATTTGTTGACATTTCCAAATTAAGCAAAATTTTGGACTTGATCTATATGAACACATCCTCGTTTCCATGTTATGACAGTTTTTCAAAACAGTCTCTTATTCATATCATTATATTGAAAGAGTTGCTGTCATGAACAAATTTTTGAAAACAGAGCAGATTAAAAAAAATTGGTTACTAACCTGAAAGGAAGTAAAATGTTAATGGAAAACCAATAAAGGCCTGCAAGGAATTTATCCATTGATAAAGGGAGGTCACCTAATGAATTAAATTTTCAAATGCATTTTTGTCTCTACTAGGAAATAAGAGTTAAACCATCAGTTAGCTTTACTATGCATTGATGAAGGGCTGCCCAAAGAAACATCACACTGTAGGAGCGATTGGATTACTCTAAAGAGGGCAAGTGTAAAACTTTGCCGGAATAAAGACCACTGTCACCATCGGGGATACAACACCAGCCCTGAATTCCTATGTAATGCAGTAAACCAGCTGAAGATATATTAAAAGGGTTGCATTGGCCCCTGAGTGCTCTGACTAAGAACTCAGAAACAAAAATAGCATTGCCCAGCAAAGGATTCGGCATTCGCTTGATAGGATATGATGCTCAATAAATTTCCCTTTCAAGTCTGGTTTAGTTGTGGAGATGTTTAAAAAGGTCCATTTGCAAACTCATAGGTAGTTAGGGCCCACAAACGTAAACAGTATGCTCCTCTTGTATTCACCCTAATGATAAAACTACTCCAACAATGGAAGGCAATTCCTGCATGCCTTATTTTTTCAAGGAAAGCGACAAAGTCAGCATGAATAAGAAACAAACAATAAGTTAGCAGATGACAAAACTGACAAGAAAGAGACTGATGCAGTTGTGGTAGTAAGTAATTTGGCAACGATGAATGATGGAATAGAAATATTGGACAACGTGATTAGTTACAATGATCACGAAGCACAGTCCTGGGTATGACAATAAACTACATCCGATAGTGGAGATTTTTTTCTAGAGGACAGAATGAGAGTACCTCGAACCACTAGTATCTCCGGGCGACCTCTGGCAAAGGTCCAGTACCCGACAGCCCCCTACCTGGGTTACGGTAATCCCACTAGCGACTGACCGGTAACCGGCGGCTAATGGGTGATACTATCCTCTGCGTCTCTCCAGTAGCTGGGGGCAAGATGGTGATTCATCAGCTTCCCTACCTCACGACCTGGATCTCCACTCTGTCGCAGTGTGAGGACTCGTTCACTTTAATNCGACAAAGTCAGCATGAATAAGAAACAAACAATAAGTTAGCAGATGACAAAACTGACAAGAAAGAGACTGATGCAGTTGTGGTAGTAAGTAATTTGGCAACGATGAATGATGGAATAGAAATATTGGACAACGTGATTAGTTACAATGATCACGAAGCACAGTCCTGGGTATGACAATAAACTACATCCGATAGTGGAGATTTTTTTCTAGAGGACAGAATGAGAGTACCTCGAACCACTAGTATCTCCGGGCGACCTCTGGCAAAGGTCCAGTACCCGACAGCCCCCTACCTGGGTTACGGTAATCCCACTAGCGACTGACCGGTAACCGGCGGCTAATGGGTGATACTATCCTCTGCGTCTCTCCAGTAGCTGGGGGCAAGATGGTGATTCATCAGCTTCCCTACCTCACGACCTGGATCTCCACTCTGTCGCAGTGTGAGGACTCGTTCACTTTAATGACACTAAGGAGGCAGCTAACCTAGGTTCAGCCATGTTGGACCGACCTAAGTAGAGAAGTTAGACCAAGAGGGATCGAAACCCGGCACCCGAACGAGATCATGTCTTCTTCCGGGTCCACTCCAAATCATAATGAGCGCAATTCAAAGAAGACACCATACTGGATCGGACGTCGCCCAGGATAAAAAGGCCAGCGTCTCTACTGAAGGAAACCCGGCAGCGTCGAAAAATAAGCAAGGTTCCAAACCCAACATGAACACTATCATATTTGATTCAGCCTTGAGAATCATGTCCCTGAACATCGAAGGTATTTCGATGACCAAATGTGAGTACCTAGCCCGAATACTACAAAAGCACGATGTAGACATACTGGTCCAGGAAACTCACACCAAAGAGGAAAACCTACCCTCCAGATACTCCATCCACGGTTACACAGTAGTATCAAAGATACACCATGAAAAATATGGCACTATGACTTTTGCCAGAGATCCCCACTTGGTGACAGAGATCGAGACAGAGATCAACAACAATATCCACACATCAGTTGTGAAAGTGGTCGAAGTCAACATAGTCAACGTTTACAAACCACAAAAACGTACCCTGGCCAAACCCACCTCTCCCTCTTCTCAACCACCCTACGCTAATAGTCGGGGATTTCAACAGTCAACACACCGAATGGGGATACGCCAAGAAAGACCACAATGGAGAACTGATCAGCTCATGGGCTACAGCCTCCAACCTCCAACTACTCTACGACCCGAGAGACAAAGGCATCTTCCATTCAGCCAGATGGAAAAAAGACTACAATCCAGACCTAGCCTTTATAACAAAGGGCCTAAACCAAAGAGTAAACACAACCCTTGAAGTCCTGACAAACTTTCCAAAGAGCCAACTTCGACCCGTGCTGATCACCACTGGATACACAATTCCTGAAACTCACTCCCTACCAACACCTCGATGGAACTTCCACAAAGCAGACTGGAAGGGTTTCACAAAGGCAATGGACATCTGTCAGAGAATCCAACCTACCACAGAGAACATCAGTCGATTCAGCAGCCTCATACTTAAAAACGCAAGAAGATTCATTCCAAGAGGTTACCGCACTCGCTACATTCCTTGCTGGACACCTAAAAGCAAGGAGCTGTTTGAAGAATTTGGAAGAACCCAAGACCCCGAGACAGCAGATCAAATGCTTGAGTCACTTCAGGAAGGGCGACGAGCACGTTGGATGGAAACAGTAGAAAGCATGGATTTTACTACCTCAAGCAGATACGCCTGGAATCTGATGAAGAAACTAGATTTAGAAAGATCACAAACTATAAAGACAAAGCCCCCAATAATAGCAGATGAGGTGGCTAAAGAAATAAAGCAAAGAAGCACCCACACTCCTGACCACACTTTCGAGAACAAGACACGCAAAGCCTACCAGAAACTCTACAAGGAACACCCAGAGGAGAACGAAGAGCTCACAAAGACAGTAGCCCCAACAGAGGTAAAGAATGCTCTCGATAGTCTAAAAACAGGCAAAACAGCAGGCATCGACGGCATATATCCTGAGATGCTGAAACATCTGGGGAAAAAAGGGATCAGATGGCTAGCAGACGCATATACAAATGTAATAAACAAAGGGAAATTCCAAAGACAGTGGAAGTAGGCCAGGATGATAGCAATACTGAAACCAGGCAAGCCAGAAAACTCCCCTTGTAGTTACAGACAGCAAGATACGAAAGATAAAAAATGGAGTACCGCAAGGATCTGTCTTAGCCCCCATCCTCTTCAATATTTACCTAAGTGACATGCCCAAAACAACATCGCTGACGACTGGGCGATCGCACACCAGGCCCCAAATTTTAGGGAACTAGAGACCACCCTTACAGCAGACATCAATACCACCCACACCTACTTCAAGAAGTGGTACTTGAAGATGAACACAACAAAGACAGTAACATCAGTCTTCCATTTAAATAACCATCAGGCCGACACCACCCTCGACGTGAGAGTAGAAGGCAATACACTACCACCAGATAGCCACCCAAAATACCTCGGTGTGATCCTGGACCGCACACTGACCTACAGGAGACACATCGAGAACACCACACATAAACTAAAGAAGAGAAACAGCCTCATAAGAAAGCTAGCAGGCACTGGATTGGGAGCTCAACAGAATGTGCTAAGAACATCCACACTGGCGCTGTGCTACAGTGTCGCCGAATACTGTGCACCAGTATGGGAGCGCAGTAGTCACAC
>RDPX01000019.1:622956-644262 GCA_003991215.1 Morbakka virulenta
AGACAGCCACCCAAAATACCTCAGTGTGATCCTGGACCGCACACTGACCTACAGGAGACACATCGAGAACACCACACATAAACTAAAGAAGAGAAACAGCCTCATAAGAAAGCTAGCAGGCACTGGATTGGGAGCTCAACAGAATGTGCTAAGAACATCCACACTGGCGCTGTGCTACAGTGTCGCCGAATACTGTGCACCAGTATGGGAGCGCAGTAGTCACACAAAGCACATAGACACACAATTAAACGCTGCAATGAGACAGATCACAGGCACTCTGAAGTCAACCCCTCTACCATGGTTACCTACCCTGAGTGGAACAGCACCCCCTTACCTGCGAAGACAAAAAGCCATCCAAGACATGAGGACCAGAGTACAGAAACTCCCTGACAGGCTCCCACTAAAAACCATCGTCAGCGCACTCCCGCAAACCAATCGCCTGAAATCACGCCACCCTTTCTACAAGATATCCACCAGAGTTTTCAACATAGATAGGGCGTGGGCAGAATACTGGGAAAAGAACATCCCAAGAGGGGGAGACCTTATGGAAGACCATATACGCCTTTAACCAGGTTTCAAGACCGCCAATAGATGACAGTGGACCACGGCCAACAGGTTGATATCAGGCTACGGCAGAATCGCTGCCAATCTGCACAAATGGGGCCTGCGAGAGTCTGGTACCTGCCCCAAATGTCAAATTGCCCCTCAGGACACAGAACACCTGGTCCTAGCCTGTCCAATGACAAAGATCCCTGGCGGATACACGACAATACATTCCTGCAGTCAGGAATACTTTAAATGGCTCAAAAGAACTGGAGTTGAAAACTAAACAACAAAGCCATGCGTAACTAACTATCACGAAGCAAGGGAAGATAGCAAAGGAAAAGCAAAAAATATTTAAGTCACTAGATGACTCTGATGAGAAGTGAATATTTGGTGGTAAGTAGGTCCTATTTAGAACATTCCCTGAGCATTACTGTTTCCGGCATCTTTGATGAGAATAACTGAATGCTGTTGAAGACTGGTATTCGTTATGAAAATCTGTAGAATGCAAAGAGCTTTGCAAATGTACAAACCTCAGCTAGTTAGAACTTACTTGCAGCATTAGCTCTTTGAGACAGTTCTATTGTCTTTACTTATTTCCCTAATTTGCATTGTTTCTAAATATACCGTTTACTTCCAATGTCCAACGATGGAGACCTGGAAATGGAATGGGACTTCTAAGTGTGGGACGTGGTTCCAACGTGATTAGAAACGAGCTCCAAGGCATCAGTTGATGAAGAATTTGTTCGTGAAAGACATGGTCACTGGTTCGAATCCAGTTCGGTACTCTCATCTTTTTCACTTTTCTACTGTGTACTTCCTCATTTTCCAAAACAAGAATAGCAAACATTGCTTATGTTGATGAGGTTACAACAGCAGGAGAACGCCTGAGAAAAATATTGACTTTGCTTTACTGAGTAGTAAAGCAGTTAATCTTTTTCATGAAAGTTGCATGAATATTAAACTTTTACCCACGGCACCAGTGATATATCTGGTTGAATGGTTAAAATAGCAAGCCAATGTTTTACTATTGATACCTAAAATCGAAATCAAAATGTGACTTGGTGTGTCCAATTATACTTAGGTTTGCTGGGCAACTCAAAAAAACTTTTTTTTGGAGTGACCCACATGATCCCTCTTTCATAAAACCACGATGTATCTAGACACTCAGACACTAAAGCTAAGATTTTTGCTTTGTCTGGTAAAGACCCCTTTTGAATTCGAGCTCTGTCAATGCAAACATTACCACATGACAGCTTTGTAGCTCTCAGGGACTGTACAGCGGCGATATAAACAAATAAGAAAGTCAATGATTAGCGCAGGTATGTAAATTACCGTGATAGTAAACGTCAGTCCTCTGCGTCGCCTTGTTAATTTTTTTAAATTTTTGTGGGTCTTTATCCTTTACAATGGACCCATTCGCCCTCCTTTTTGAAACTTTGACGATGATAGGGGGGAAAACTTAATATGCGCACGTAAAACCCTTTTTGACCCCGAGGCCCGCTAAATCGGTCATATACCTTCTATAAAAGAACAATACAGCCCATTTTCAGCATAAAGTTTTAAACTACCCTAGTTCCTAATTTTAGCGTTATACGTTGTCTAGTGTGATTCCATTCGGACTATACAGTCACACATTGTTTGAAATTTTTATTTATAGGTTAGTGAATAATGGTTACAATCAATACGAAAAGCCTAAACTCTTTGTGCGTATCTGACCTTTTGTAGTTGTTAGGACCAAAGGAAAAGAAGCTTGTTGACCTTATTTTCAACTAGAAATCCATTCAAAGAGTGTAGACCCCTGGAGGTATAATAGTTGGTAACTACTGTAGTCCTGTAATTTTATTCAAATGAAATCACATGCTTTGTACAATAACCACAATGCTTCCATCGCCATGCACTTTTGTTATATATATATATATATATATATATATATATATATATATATATATATATATAACTGGACTCCGTTCTGTCAACTTCTTCGATATAACTATGGACTTACCTACGAACTCATTTCGTCCGTACAAGAAACCCACTTTACTGCCTTCGCTATGTAAATAAATCTTCAAATCACCCTGAACAGATCCTCAATCAACTACCGAAATCGATTTCCAACAGACTTTTACAAAACTCATCAAATGAAGCAATTTTTAATGAATTAAAAACCGCCTTTGAAGATGCATTGAAAAAAGTGGATTCCACGATACCAAGCTGAATTACAATCCAGACCCGGCACACACCAGAACGAAAAATCGACCAAGAAACATCATTTGGTTTAACCCACCACTTAGCAAAAATGTGTCTACCAACATCGCACGCAGATTTCTGAACCTTGTTGATAAACATTGTTCAAAATCAAGCCGTCTACACAAGCTTTTCAATCGGAAGAACACGAAAGTGAGCTACAGCTGCATTGATAATGTTGCAAAAATCATCAACTCCCACAATAAAAAGACAGTATTGCCTAATCCATCACCGAAGCTACCATATAAATGCGAATTTACTGCACCTGAAGTCCAGAAGAAAGTTTCAGAAATGAGAGGTACAGAAACAGTACAGCCCTTTCATAGTACGTATCGGACCTGAAAGAAAAAAACAGCACTTCCACCATGAAATGGTCGGGGGTTTTTTCAGATAAATCGAAAAAGTGCTACCTTTGTTTGTGGGAAAAGTTCTAGATCCTTAATTACACTAACAGAGGAACTGTTGAACAAGCGTAGTGAACTCATTGCAAAATGTAGACACTTAAATATATTCATGTTAGCTAATTATAAATCAAAGGACTAGGTGTGATAAAGCAATTAAAAAATCTTTTTATTACTGCATATTCAATTATACCAATTATGTCAATCCCATAAGGGTAATTTGATATCTTTTGTAAATTTTTCGTTATAACAGATACGCTAGAGAAATATGTTCATTGTGACGATTGTGAAAACATGAAACTGACAGTTCTAAACTAAGTTTTGTTGATTTTTTTTGTCTCCACCATACGGTAGCTCTAATATTCTTATATTATTGAGCAATGTCGATAGCTAATAACTACTTCGATACTGGTATATATATACACACATTTTAAATGTCTCTTTTTGAATTTAATTCACTTTTTACTTTTTCTTCACTTTATATAATTTGTTTTTAACACAATAAACAAATAACCTAAATCATAGGACTCTTAGTTAAAGAAAAAAATAATCGTGTTTTCTTTTACGTCCATGAAGATCTAATGGTCTGTAGTGTTGTCAAATCTATGAAAAATGTATTCAGAGCATCCAATCTTTCGCCGAACATTACTAAAATTTAATCAGTTCTTTCTTGTGATACCATCAACATTTCCTGAAAGTTTCATTCAATTCTATTTGTAACTTTTAAAGTTTTTTTCAAAACAGACAGACAAACAAACAGCCAGCCAGTCAAACGGAAATCTCTCTCCAGGTGCCATGTCCATTTCAGACTTTGGCGATCATGGTACTTCGCAGATTTCTAGCTCTTTTCATATGTAGCAGATCTCCAGCTTTTACCTTTTCCTTCTCACTTGCTGAAAAAGACTTTTCTATATGGCACTTGAGACTTGCCAAGTTCGTTAATCTTTGTCTTCCTCTGCTTCTTTTGCCTTGTACACGACCTGTAGGGGTAACATTTTTCTAGTCCTTCCTTTCTCATGATATGTCCCATCAACCTCATCTGCTTTTCACGGATTGTTTTTTCCAGACACCTTTCTGCTCCAGCTTTCCTCAAAACTGCCTCATTTGTTTGATGGTCTACCCATGATATTCTCATTATTCTCTAATAAAACCACATTTGCACAGCTTCTAGTCTCAAACGGACAAACACAGACAGAAAGGTTATCTCCTTGGTGGAGGTAATTAGTTACAAAGATACAGTCATGGTAGACTAATAATACAACTGAATTGTGCTCAGTAAGGCAATCAACAGTTTACAAACCTAACAATCACAACATGACTGTGTTTCATGTAATAAGACCAATCAAACTACGCATTTAACGAGTATTAATAAAAAAAATTTGCAAATTAACGGACATGGAAGTATGCACAATGTGCTGAGTGCAACTCTCAAGGGTCACGTTCATACCAAATTTGAAGGACGGTCAAATTTAAAGGACGGTCATGCTTTGGATAGCTCTTGAATTTTAGACTTTTTTTGCGCTCAACTGTTTGATTTTAGCTTTTATATTAACTAAGTAATTTTATTTTCGAACGTGGTTTAAACCAGCCCTATCCAAGGATAATAGTCTTAGGATAAGAGTCTCAAAATACTTGGATTTTTAGTTGTGAACATCGACGTCTTTCCCAGAACTTCCAACATGGCGGATTATTTCAAAACAGAGCAGTAAAGAAACAACCTGAACTTGTTAGAGGGAGTATATTGCCATGAAATCATCCATATGAATTTACATGAACAGAGTTGGTAGGCACAATGTTGCAGTTTCAATGTGTATTTAGAACCGACTGAATTACATAAATTTTTACGACGAAAAAAAAATGCTCCATAACTCTGAACACCGACAGCAAACCTCTCGGCCTACTTGTCGATACCACAAAGAGGGATGATACATCCAGCATCAAAATTTTGTCAAGAAATCAAATGTTAGAGGTACCGACATAGTTTTAATTGGAGATTCGATTGTAAGTGGATTGCTAAGATATCGGCGTGTTTGGACGAAATACTTTGGGCCATCATCAAAAGCCAGAGCCCTTATCTATGGAATCGGAGGAGATCGAACCCAACATGTCCTTTGGAGAGTCATGAATGAGAAAATTCCAAAGGATATGCGTATATGTGTTATCCTATGTGGGACAAATAATATCGGGAGGGACAGACCATTCGAAATTGCAAACGGAATAATCGCTGTTTCTCAAGCCGTACGCAAAGCCAAACCAGAATCGACGATTTTTTTAACTGGCTTTCTACCTCGTGGTCCTAAAACTGGCCAAATAAGAGAAAACATTCTTGCTGTAAATGACGAGACTAAAAGATGGTGCCAGGAAACGATATACAATAATTTTAATTTCTTAGAATTAGATAAAGACTGGACTATGCCAAATGGCGATCTAAACAATAATCTCTTCTTTGAAGACAATTTACACTTGGTAGAGAAGGGCAACAAAAAGCTGGCAAGTTTTATATATAGAAACATTTTAAATTTTATAGATTGTAAAAAGCAAGTAGCACATGCACCATCTCATCATTCAAACATACCACAACAACGACTGTCACTTACACATTTACCTCATCCCCTCATGCAAACACAGTTAGGGAATAAATCACACATACAGCCACCAAGATACCTACAAACAAAACCACCACAGCATTCAGCCTCCTCAACAAAATCACACACACAAGCAATCATACGCACAAATTCAACTCCACAAGTAAGCAAATCTACTAAACCAATGCCCATTCCCAGAAAGCCTTATCCACATGCAGTCAAAACTGCAAATTTAACTCCACCAGAACTAACACCCACAGAACCATCCCCAACAAAGCTCATATCTACAAAGCCAGCATATACAACTACAGTCACAAAGCCATCTCTGCAAAAGATCAGATCCACAAAGCCATCTCTACATAAAATCTCACTCACAAAACCAGTTCCAAGCTCAGCCAAAAAGCCATACCCACTACATACAAAACCACTTCAGCATTCAGTCTCCTCAACAAAACCACATAAACAAGCAACCACATGCACAAATTCAACTCAACAAGTAAACATACTTACTAACCCAACACCTCCAATACCCATTCCCACAAAGCCTCCTCCATGTGCAGTCACAAATACAAATTTAACACTGCCTGAACAAACACCCGCAAAATCATCTACACCAAATCTTGTGTCCACAACACCTACATATACAACTACAACCACAAAGCCATCTCTGCAAAAAATCAAATCCACAAAGCCATGTCTACAGAAAACATCACTCATAAAACCAATCACAAGTCCAGTCAAAAAAACACAAACTTGTTCACAAAAAATACAGCACACAAATAAAAAAGCAGTTGAATCCACACACATATGCACACATCCACAAAAACATACAATAACACATGCAACATCTGTATTCACAATTTTCAAATTTTTTTTAGGTATTAAACTTTTTCAATTTATTTCACTTTTTTACCTTTTAATGAAAATTTTTAATATTGAATTAGGAAATAGGGACACAGAAATTAAATTTGGGAGGATGAGGGACTCCACTACTAGTTTTAGTTTAGCAGGGATATTTTTATATATTACTAACAACCTTTTTCCGCTGTTTATTTCTGTTAGCATTTTTAATCTTAATCACTGGTCTTCCAAAGATGTCATCTCCCAATACAAGCTAAGGCGTAGTTTACGGAGTCAGTTCCTAAAGAGAAGGCTAAGAGTACCAAATCAAAAGTACAGGTCAAGTTGCTTTGTGTTATGGCTGATGCTCTCCTTTCTTGTCATTGTCACTTACAATGACAGGAAATGTGAGAAAACCAAGCCCCTCCACAACCTTGAATGTTACCAGAACAAAGAATTGTTTACATGTGAATGCCTCTCAATAATTGAAGAGGTCAGAGCTGAATGTTTAAAAAAACACCTATCAGAGAGTGTCTTATTAAACTTGAAATGCAAAAATAACAGATCATTTTCCAATTTCCTGTTACTACTTTCAGGTGATATTCATCCCCACCCTGGCCCTTCCTATTTTCCATGTTACCTGTGCAATAAATCAGTAAGAAAAGGGCTACCCTGCACCCAATGTCATTTCTGGGTGCACAAAAGATGTGATAAAATCTCAGATGCAGTTTATGAGAAATTCTCCAAGAATCCTAAGAATGAAATGAAATATATTTGTGTATCCTGTAAATGTAAATCAAGAGAAAACCACCTGTTACAATTGCCATATGCTGACTTCTCATTTACACAATCACCCACAGAAAAGTTATATACATCATACACCAATACTAAGGAGCATTTAATGGACCAAAATATATGGGAAAACTTTAATAAAAAAGGTTTGCATTTCCTCCATCTGAATATAAATAGTCTTTCATCAAAAATAGATGAACTTCGTCAAATAGCAATTAGAACCAATGCTGCAGTTATTGGAGTCTCAGAAACTAAGCTAGATGAAACTGTACTAGATGATGAAGTAGGCATTAATGGGTATGAAATAACAAGATCTGATAGGAACAGATATGGTGGAGGAGTAGCTTGCTACACAAGAAAAGATTTGGTGTTCAATGTAAGAAAAGACTTTTCTCCAGACATTGAAAATGTATTTTTTGATATACAACTGCCCAAATCAAAACCAATTCTTGTTGGAATTCTTTACAGGCCTCCAACAGCATCTGGTTTTTTAGATAAACTAACTCTCGCAATCTCCAAAACAGCAAATTTTGATAGCCAAGAGGTCTACATCCTTGGAGATTTAAACATTAATTTGATCAATGAAAGTAAAAAAACATCTAATGGAATTAAAAGGTATAAAGAATTCTGCTCCCACCATGGATTAAAGCAATTAATTACATTACCAACACGTATCACTAATAACTCAACTTCCCTTCTTGACCATATTCTTACCAACTCCTGTCAAAAAGTCTCTCAACATGGGGTTATAGAATTGGGATTATCTGATCACCAACTGATTTATTGCACTAGAAAGACTAAGCACACCAAGATACATAAACATACCTTTATCAAGATCCGTACTTTCAAGAATTACACAAAGCAACTTTTCCTAGACAAACTAAGTGAAATCAAGTTCCCCAACTACTTAGAATTCAATAATGTTAATACAGCCTATTCACAATTTATAGAGCTTATTACAAACACTATAAATGAGCTAGCCCCTGAGAAAGAAATTCGGATAAAAAAGGACTCGCAGGAGTGGATGGACCAAGAAGTTCTTGAGGGAATTAGAACTCGTGATAGGCTTCTAACTAAATTTAGGATATCCAAAATGCACTCTGATTACACAAACTTCAAGAAATCCCGAAACCTTGTGCAAAGTTTAATAAAAAAAACAAAAAGTCCTTTATCATTGAAAAACGTAATGAGAATATAGGAAAACCTAAAACATTATGGAATTGTTTAAAATCTCTGGGACTGCCAACAGGAAAAGGATCATCTTCTAAAATTTGTCTGAGCAACGAAGGTAAGGCATGCTTTGATAATAAAACCAATGCTGAAATTTTTAGAGATTTCTTTACAAATGTAGCCCCCGATCTCACTAAAAAACTGCCATCGATGCCTCATAACCTAGACAACGTGCGAATGTACTACAGACACCTTAACCTTTCTAAACCATTCTCACTTGAACCGACCTCTTCTGAAAATGTTTTAAAGCTCTTAAAGAAGATTAACCCTAAAAAAGCAAGAGGACTAGATGAAATTGATGGAAAATTTCTCAGAGATGGTGCAACTGTTTTAGCAAAGCCAATAACCCAACTATAAAATCTCTCAATCCTGCTATCCACATTTCCTGATGCCTGTAAACATGCAAAACTAAAACCAATTTTTAAAAAAGGATCAAAAAGTGATCCCAAAAATTATAGGTCTATTTCTCTGCTTCCACAACTCTCTAAAATTGTTGAAAAGATTTTTCATGGCCAAGTACAAAAGTACCTTGATGATAACAATAGATTATATAAATACTAATCTGGCTTTCGTCCATATCACTCAACAGACACTTGATTATCCTATCTGAGTGATAGGATTCAACAGGGATTTGAAAATGATATGCTTACAGCCATGATTCTGATTGACCTCCAAAAAGCATTTGACACCATTGACCATAAAATCTTAGTGGATAAAATGGCATGCCTTGGCTTTAGTGGCTCTACAATTTTGTGGTTTAAATCTTACATTCAGGACCGATTATTCACAGTCAACATTGGGAAGGAATTTTCCCCAGTAATGTTACATATGGGGTACCTCAGGGGTCAATTCTTGGCCCACTACTATTCCTACTATATGTAAATGACATGGCTCAGGCTATTGACTGTGAACTACTTCTTTATGCAGATGACTCCTGTTTAATTGTCAGACACCACAATATTGACCACATAGAGTCAAACTTAAATAAAAACGTGGAATCACTGTGCAATTGGTTTGTGGAAAACAAATTAAATATTCATTTTGGTGAGGATAAAACCAAACCCATTCTTTTCAGACGAAAAAAATCCAAAAATATTAAACGTCTTAGCATNTAGGAGGGGTGATATAGAAATTAAACAACACTCAGAAGTCACATACCTTGGATGTGTTCTAGATGAAAATCTTTCTGGGGAATCAATGGGAACTAAAATACTTGGAAAAATAAATAATAGACTGAAATTTCTGTATAGAAAACAAAGCTTTCTAGATAACTTCCTTCGCAGATTGCTCCTCAATGCCCTCATTCAGCCACTTTTTGATTATGCATGCTCCTCATGGTACCCCATGTTGAATAAGAGACTGATAAAAAAAATGCAGTCTGCACAAAACAAATGCATTCGCTTTTATCTGAATTTAAAAAACACAGCCCATGTTGTTGCTACTGAATTTAAAGAGATAAATTGGCTCCCCACAAAGCACAGAGTAAATCAAAATATTAGTGTAAAGATATTGAAATTTTTTAAAGGAACTGCTCCGGTTTATTATGATAAAATATTCCACGCAGTCAATCAGAGTTGTGTTACACGAAGGTCAAAGTTTAAATTACATATCCCATCTCGTAAAAGCAACACAGGTCAAAATTGCCTATCTTACCTAGGGCCAAAAATATGGAATAACCTATCATCTGAATTAAAATCCACTAACAATGTCAACACTTTGAAACACAAGACCAAAGAATACTATTTTCAAAATTTACAGAAAGAAGAAGACAATATATATATATATATATCTACTACTGACAACTCATGTTTTCACTCTCATAAAGAGCCAGGCATTCTAAAGGACATCTCATTTTAAAACACTTCAAAGTTTATATTTTTCAATTTTATATCCCTTTTTTTTCAATTAAAAAATCACCTCTTAAGGGACCATTATGGAAATAAGGTCAGTTTGACCTTTTAATGTTATCCCTGCCACTTCAATTAGGGGTGATCTGTCATTATTTTTATTTTAACTCAAATTGTAATATTTTTATGCAACATTTTTTTAGTATTAATTTATACAAAAGTTTGTAAATTAACTTTAAATTGTAATTTATTGACTTTCTAGGCCTTTCTTTTTTTAAACATTTGTAAACATTTTTCATTTTTGTTTGTGGCAAATAAAAACTTACTTACTTACTTACCTACCTAAAATCTACAACAGAACTATATTAATGTGAAATGAATGGATTATGAGGTTTAGCAACCTAAAGAACTATCTCAATAGAGATTTAAATACTTTATTTCAATTTAGTTGAAGAGAAAAAGACTTAAAATTTTGCCCAAAACCAAATCCGATAAAATTTCCCTCTGGACCCAAGACGGACGTAAAAAGCCCTTATCTCTTATATCTTAATACTTCAAAAGTTCTTTTCTATATCTGTATTTAATCCAATCATTCTTTCTTAAAATATAATCAAAGGCTCCAACACAAATTATGAAAAGGGTGAGCCGAAGTGTAACTAGTTGTTAACATACTCCTTGGACGTACCTTTCTAAAATTAAGTATTAATAAAACACTAACACTTGTGGTCCCGGTTTCTT
Organism: Morbakka virulenta; assembly: GCA_003991215.1. Lineage (NCBI taxonomy): Eukaryota > Metazoa > Cnidaria > Cubozoa > Carybdeida > Carukiidae > Morbakka > Morbakka virulenta. The sequence goes on from RDPX01000019.1 coordinate 634,180, forward strand.
GTCTTGTTAAAGCACTAGCAGAAATACCCGGCCTTGCTTGGGTAAAAGGTGCAATTTTGTAGGCTGTTTCAAGCAGGTAATGCTTTTTTCCTGTTTTTGTTTCCATGAAATCAAATGTACAATATAAATTGACTGAAAATTCATATTTGAATGACCAAATGTTACCGAACTGAGATAGTGGTAGAAATACACTTAAGAAATACACTTAGGCCACTCTCACTGCTGACTCTTGAACATCCAACATAAAGTTGACCATGAGAGGAACATGGTGAATACAGATCAAGTCCAACTACTTTCAATGACTTGCCTTGGGACTTAGTAGACATTGCAAAACTGAATCGCACTGGAAATTGCACCCCCTTCAAATTAAATGACATATCTGACGGCATCATGGGAATTCTTGGTATGAACACATCTTCACGAGAAAAGTTACCTGTCAAGATTGTTGCTTCAATAATATGAGACATTAATTGGATAACATTTTTAGATTACATAAGGAAGTTTCTATCTTGCTTCACTGGGCCAGAAATGGAACTTCTAAAGACAAAATGGCCTCCAGCAGCCTCGAATAACCTGGGAGACCGGATCTCTATAGCCTATGTCCTGACCAGAGGCCACACGATCATCCATGCAAAAAATCAGCTTGCCCGGTTCAGCCGTTCGGCCGTGATGCGGCAACATACACACAAACACACATACGAACACACAAACTTGATTATATATATAGATAACATGGCAGGTTATAATCTTTTGTTAACTGCTTGTAAATAGCTTCTTCGCCATTTCTCATTAATTCTGTTCAATATTTAACTTTAGTTTCCCATTATTTCTTGGTCTTTTTCATTTCTTTCCTTCTAGCCCTTTCACCTTTCCATTCAATTGTTGTATTTGAAAAGAGAAGGTAGCCATATGTCATTAGAACTTCAGCCAAAAATTTACACTATTACTATTAATTTGTATAAAACAGTGTTTTCAATCCTTTTTTAATCATGTCACATTTTTACACTAACAATTCATGTGGCATACTACATTCATAAAAGTTACAAACTGAGACTGCATCCCAAGAAGACAATACACTATAGTATAATTTCTGAATTTACTCAATTGGTGAGAAATATGGAAAAGACCCGGAAAGGAGGTCATGGGCTGTTAAGTATATAACACAGTTCGAACAATGGCTTTAAACAAAAAGAAGACGAGTGTGAAATCTGGACCAATTTAGATTAACAAAGAGCTGATAAACTGGCAAGAATTTCAAAAAGACACAAAAAGTTCTTCTTTAGGGAGTTTCTACCCCTCTCCTTTTTAGTTTTTGTAGCAGTAATTCTTGAAAGGGTGATCTCACATAGGTATGTTAGGAAAATGTGTGGAATATTGAAAAGCTTTGTTTGGCAGAATAGGAAATGTTTGGCATCATCACATAAAAACAAATCAAGGGTTTTGTCTCTGTTCATTTAATTCTCCTGTTCCTGCAAAGTGATGCTCTTTCCAAAGTACGGTGCTGGACTACAAGGCTTTCTAACGCAGACAAGAGCGTCATTGAAGATTGACGGGGAATAAAATGACAACTTCTCTTTAAAAGTATTCAAATGTTTGTCTAGTATCTCACGCAGTGGAACAGTATTGATATCCTTTTTACCATTTTTGGAAGAGAAAGGACATGTCAACTTAGCCATTTTAAACATTTTGCTGCCATAGATAATATTTTGAACGGAATCCATTTATTTTGTCTGTTACTGTGAGGAGTGTTTTATTTCGACCTTCCATTGGCCTGTTCAGTTTATTAAAATGTTGGATTATTTTTTCAACTAGGTAAAACACCCAACAGTGTTTAATAGTAATATTTGAGTGTTCCTCTATATCCCTGCTAATAAATCCTCTGGTGCACTCAACCTTGGTTGTTGCCCCATCATTGCAGATACTCTTGCATTTTTCTCATTGAAGTTCTCTATGTCCAAGATATCCCGACACAACCTTAAAATGTTTTTTCTCAGTTGTTATATTTGAAAGTGTTTTTCATAATTAGGGAGTTTTCTCAGATGTCTCTATCCACAAAACGCATATTGATCAAGAGATAATGTGTCCACTGATATCTGTAACCTCATCAAGCTCAATGCTAAGTGCCTATCTTTTTTGAAACGATATTATTGATATCTATTAACATGTTGTCAACACATCTTGCTATTGTTTTATCTGAGCGAGGCACTTTAGGTCCTTTTTTAACTGTGTAAGGACTAAGTCTTCCTTTTAATGTGGTTTTGCAGACAGCTTGAATTATTGACTCTACCACAGTATGCACATTTTTGAATATGGCTACGAGCTTATCTACGCATTTATACTATTTAATATTGACATAATGAGAAAATACAACAACATCGCACACAAGATGCAAAAGTAAAACACCGTACACAAGTTTTTACAGTCTGCACATCACATGTCTTTTCCACACACACAAAAAATCCCAGCATTCCAAGCTATAAAACAATAGGCTTTGCCTGTGTTGGCTGTAACACAATATCAGAGTTGTTTTTTTCTTTATCAATCCTTAACATACACCATTGTGGATTTTCTTGTTAAGGCACTGTTAGATATCATTTTTCCACACATCAGGAATAACGGAATCGATTGTGTCAGATACTCGGTGAAAGTAAACAAAAGAAAGCCGTTATTGTATTTTCCAGAGCTCACTAATTTTTCTTTATTTTTAAGACAAATCTTATTAGGCTCTTTCTCTTGGTTATAAATTTGCTCAGTACCCAGTTCATACTCTCCTTGGATATTGAGCAAAAGTTATACGATCAGTAATAAACTTGCAATCTTCCAAAGCACTGAAGATGATGAGAAGAATCAAAGGTATGACATTGTGAGACAGGCAAAGGAATATTGCCATCAGAAGAGAAGTGAAAGTTTGTATTATTAATGGAAAAGAAAGAGAGATGTTATTCAGATAGTAGAGGATTGTAAGGAAGGTGGATGATTGAAACTCTGTGAGGGAGGGGATGGAGGTACGTTTACCAGGAAGAAGATTTGGAAGAAGGCCAAAGAAGAGGTAGAAACAAAAGGTGAGAAAGAATCGCTTTGGTGTTGGACCTGAAGTACCCAAGACAGACAAACCTGGAAAAGAAGAACCTGGAAGATCAACCTTATCCACAGTGAGAACATTGGGTGTAAAGGAAGAGAAAAAGAAAATTTTAAAGCACTTAGGTCTAAGACCTGGCCAAAAAAACCCCTTGAACTGTTCTAAAAGCTACATATTTAATTATCTTTTCCCATTATAATCTCTTTTTCAGTGAAAGGTCTGTAAGTAATCCTACTCAATCACTTTATCCATTTAAAACACTTAAGTTGAACTACCTATATCAAAATCCAGATACTGCAAGCTAAAAATGCTCATGACTAGCAGTGTTTCAATTACTCATGTTCATTTTTTTTAATGGCGGAGACAAAGATGGCGTGCACTACGATCAATTCGTCTACCGGTAATTGGCTAATCTCCATTTTTAACTAATATTATAATCTCCACATCTAAACCCTTTCTGTCCAATGTTTCAAATCTCATAATCTTTTAAAGCTATTTAACATATAGATTAGCCCTTTCTAGAAAATGCCACAACCTCCTGTTTGATGGCAATATACAAGAAACACTTTGTCCGTCGACCAGAAATTAGACTGGCTGTAGCGAAATTGTGCAGTCGCATTCATTTTCCAATGTGCAGCTAGCTGAAATATCTGACAATATTCTTGCTGTTCAACTAGTAAGATATGTCAGGGTTGTCTATAAATGAGTTCACTTAAACGCTTACTAGTTTTGGTAATTTTATCAAAACAAGTAGGTTATTTATACTCTGGTTCTCCTTCAGCATAGTATACACTGTCCTTTCCAAATACTTTTAAAACGTCTGATAGACATCTTTGAAAATTTTGTATAGCTTCTCATTTCTTAAAGTTTATCGTACACTTGCTTTTGGTCTCTTTTAAAAGATGTAGCTATTGGTAAAGAGACGATAAATTATTGAAAATTCATACCAGCTCATTAACCAGAAATCTTTAGGGAATGAATGACTTTTTAAGGTAATAAATATTAAAGTTTGATGAAGTTTGATAATCAGATGGACCAAAAAACATTTATGTATGATAACATACTGAGTATTACATTTTGAGGCATAGAACTTCAGGGTATCTGTAGTAACCAGACAGACAATGCCCTTCGGAGGTAGAACCAACCTTCTTGCCTTCTTAGATCTCCATTCCAGTGTGTGCTCGCGACTCTCTCATGCACTTCCACAGTATATTTCAGGTCCCTTTAACTTTAATATACGACGCTTAGTAAGTCTAAAGTAAAGATAATGGTTTTAATCAGTTATTTTGTAAGAAATCTGAAATGCCATTATTTGTTGATCTTGTAAGAAACAGTCCTATTGAGAGCGTTACCTTCATATGTTACTGCTAGAGGTCAAAATAAGAAAACTCTAAGTAAAAGGGTTAGGTAAAATGAAATTTGTTTCAAAACGCTGTGGAGAAAACATCTTTTCGGCACTAAAACTCTTTCCTATTTAAGTTGTGTCCTGATGTATAGTTGCACGTAACATTATCTTCATTTGGTCGATAGGTATTTACCTGGGGTTTCAGTCCTGTCGAGTGCCAGCGTAATAGTTTTCAACCAAAATGACCGTAGTTTTCCTTGGCATATTCACCTTCTGTCCCATTGATCGTTTATTCGATATATAGCCAGGTATGCTCTTTATATCAAGATATAACATTTTGAGTGGAAATTAAAGCTAACTGACTTTGGAAGCGTGTTATTTGAAGGTAGGCTAGCAACTGCAAAAAGCACCGAATGGAAATAACATTTTACAATATAACTGGATGCATGCTTCTTATAATGTGCAGGCAGAAAAAAGACTTTAAATTATAAAGCTTAGCTAAAATAAAAATAAATACTGATTATGAGTAACCCAAGAGCTTTAATTGTCAGCCTTGTGTTGTTGTTTAACTTCAGAGGTTTCTTGTGAAAAATGACACTGATTTTTGATCGAATAGAATTGTCCATGGCCCTGTTGAAAATACTTATGACAAAGGTACAAGCTCTCCCAATAACAGTACATCCACTGTCCTGTTGTTTATTTTCCTACAAAAAATAAGTACTTTATCTATGTTTCTTGTAGAAAGAGTCTATTTATTATTTTTATATTTATTATTTTTATATTTAGTCTATTTATTTATTTATTTATTTATTTTATTAGAAATAAAATGGGTGGCTTTTTAATTTACTTAATTAAGATAGCAAATTAAACCAAAACGAACTTAATAATGATGGAATATATTTTGTACCTTCGGTAGAATATAGCCGAAAAAGCTAAGGGCCAAATTTAAAGATATTGAAATATTTAAAACAAAGACGATGAAGTAGTGACTACAGTAACATCCTATCCTGAATTGCATATACTTGATTTAATAAATTCAGGATAAGGTGGTATTAAACTTAACTTGTTTTATACCTTGTTCTGTAAAGTTAGTTTACACATTTCCATAAAAGGAAATAAACGACTTTATTTATCACACTCTAATCTGGCTGATTTTTTCAGCTAATATTCAATCGTTTATTTTGAAAAAGTTGAGGTCTTGTTTTCATCACATTTCCCCGCTATAACATCTCCAGATCGCATTTGAAAGAACTTTGTTTGTAAATAGTTCACTTTTCAAATAGCCAGAAAGAGTAAAGTTGAAAAGTGAATTTCTGGATTTATAAACAGAACATCAATTATTAATTCAAACTGTTGGTATTTTTAACTAATTTCCAAACATACAAATAAAAGGTACAAGTAATTCCAGGTCAAAAACATTTATGGAACAAATTTTCATATACAGGAGTTTTTGGAATGTTTTTTCTTTAGAAAGTCGATTTGAATACTCCAAAAGTATAGATGTAAGAGCTTTGTCACGTCATGAGTCGTAAGCTTTTTCCGAGCTACGCTTCGAGGGGTACTTCTCCCATCGTCAGGCAGCCTGTCGATGCTTACGACTCATGACATGACAAAGCTCTTACATCCATGGCTTCCTCTGAGTCCATAAAGTTCAGAATTTTTAAGACTCCAAAAGTAGTCTGCCATCTTGTGTGCCTTCCATAGGAGTTGATTTCTCTTCCCTTCATACCCTTAAGAGGATTATGAAAGTTGTCGTCGTGCTTGTTACTTACCTCATCAAGGCTACAAAAAAAATAATCAAGATAACTGTTGAGGTAATATATGTCCATGCGTACTTTACAATCTAAAAGCCAAAAACTATCAAGCAATTTCAAATAATTCCCAACTCCTTTTCGTCGTTATGTTAGCCTTTGAGTTGCTGAAATTTTAGCTTCAGTTTCTTATTTGCAATCCATCCAAAACATAAGCTGTTATTTTATAGTACAACAGGCAAGGAAGTAATATGCATATCCACTTGAAACAGTTGCCTTGTATTTGAGTTTCTATTAGGTATAGTTTCCCACAAAGATAATTGTGCGTGATTTTCTTTCTACCAACACTTAAAGTTGTAATATTAAACAGGATTATAAGTAAAATAAGACTACAAGTTAGTATGGAGCAATTCCGTGTCGTTAAAAGTCAAGGTTCAACGAATTTTTCCATTACGAATGTTAATGCCGAGAGCGTTAGAAATGCAGAAAGAGCTTTACCTGTGCTTTGTAGACTATGAAAATACATTTGATAGAACTCAACACGAGAAGCTATTTGACATGCTAAAGAGATTGGATATTGAAGGTAAGAGTTTAAGATTGATCAGAAATTAATATTGCAGCCCAAGAAAAATGTGAGACTTGGTCAAATAGAACCAGGTATTCAAACTACTAAACGTGGAGTACAACAAAGGTGTGTTCTGTCACTGGATTGATCTAATTATTAAAGCAATTTATTATGAGAAATTTCAGTGAGTTGGAAGGCATTCAATATTAATAATATCAGATACGCTGACAATACAGTTCTGATAGTGGGTTTTGATGAAAAGCTGCAAAACCTGGATAGTGCTCTAAAACAAGCAAGTATTGAGAGAGGGTTAAAAATCAATGAGAAAAAAGCAAAGGTTATGGTGGTCTCCAGGAAGGAGCCACTTCATATTACTGTTAACAACAGGTCTAGTCACAAGTGATAGATAATGTGAGATTGGTATAAAAAAGAGGATCATTTTAGCAAAGAATTCATTCACAAGGCTAAGAGGAATGGTAACAAACAGCAAGCTTCCAATGTCAACAAGAGTGCGATTCGTGTGTTTCTTACTGCCCTATGGGTGCGAGAAGTGATGTTTTTGGAAGGATGAAAAAGACTTGAACCTATGAAAATGTGGTGTTGGAGAAGAATGCTGAAAGTTTCCTGGACCAGCAGAAGAACAAATAAGGAGGTGTTGGGCCAGGCTGGAGCAATTAAACCATTGCTGTCAGTCGTGAGAGTTAGGGAGCTGCACTTCTTAGGACATGCTGTCAGGTATGGAAAGCTGGAAGAGCTATGCATCAGTGGGAAGATTGAGGGGCAGCGAGGAAGAGGAAAACCAAGAGTAAAATACATGGATGGACTGGTGAAGATAACAGATGGGCGATGGCCAGCTGCTCAAATGATCAGAATGATGAGAGACAGAGATGGGTGGCAAACTGTGGTAGCCTACGTCCATCGGGATTTGGCACCTGGGTAAGTAAGGTATTCCTAAAATAATTTATTATTCTTACATTGACGTCATTAAATCTCATGTTCTCTCACAAATGTTGTTATTGTCTGGAGAGCCTACATCAGCATGATTCTCACGTATCTTCTTGAGCATACACGTAATATCAATCATTCTACAATCTTCTTTGTGGCTGGTGCTACCAGAGAAATTTTTACTCTTTTCTTTCTTACAAGGGTTGATTCAGGACGATGTGCAAAAAGCGACTTATTTGAAATTCCATCAGATTACACGTGAGTAAACTTCTTATTGTTGACTAAATAAGACTTTCCAAAATGTTAATTTCGTAATACAATGTTCCTCTCGGGGCCCAGTACCAAACAATTTCCCTCATCACAAAAAAAATCTACACGTAACACACGAGTAATAAAAATTAATTTAAAACTCTCTCAGATTTTCACAATGCATTGGGCTACTTAATACCTTTCCTTAATTTGTACCCTGGGCAATAGCTCCTCCATTTCCTTTAACAACAGATCTACTCACTAATTGTAATAATCTAATTCGAGTAAAATAATAATCTCTATATCCCCGCTTCCATCATCAGCTATTTACAAATCACACAAATGAGGAACACGCAACATGCCTCATCTGTCGGTACTTTGTCAAGTTGACTTCAAGTTATCGGAACAACAAAAGTATGATCATGAAAGCTTTTTCTCTGGTCCAAAGTTTTCGCGTAAATAGATTAATTGACAACGTTCAATTTACTGCTTACTCATTCCCGAATGAGAAATAATTTCCCGAATCTTGAGGAGACGCAAGTACGTTCATGGTGAAACAGTATTGAGAAGTATGAGTTTCTTGGAAAGAAACTACCCCCATGACTGTCTGAAGAATAATGAGGGAATTCGAACCAACGTGGATCTGATGCTTCGAATTTGAAGTCGGGTTAGATATAGAATCGACTTCGGATTTATAAAGTAAGTTACCCACTGAAAGATGATGCTTGCTTTTGTAAAAGAAATAGTTTATTTTTTCTATCGGAACTCTTGGCGATGTGACCACGACGAAATAAAATGTAGCACAACCTTTTCAAGCGCAACAAACTCTTCCAAGCGGAAACGTTGGTTATTTTGTGGGGGTCTGTGGCCTCCATTGTATTATTGACACCCAAAGAAAAGTGTAGAGAAGGAGACGCAAAGTTCAAATCTGCATTTCTCCAGGCCACTTTGAAAAGTAAATATTTTTGTTTTATTCAAGCCCGAGGAATGCGTGTAATATTTGCATCTTCTCCTCTGCATTTTTATCCATTTTCCTATGTTGAGGTTTGATAATTTTGAAGTTAAAAGAACTTAAAAATCATAAGTATTAACAATAAACGTGTCAAAATCCATAACTTCAGTGCAATTAAAACGTAAAGGCGATAACAACTTTGTTTGAGTTACTATGAAACTAGTATACTGTGGCAGATTAGATCGCTTGATCCTCCTATTTTTCGGACCAAGGTGATATAAAACTGGTGAAGATTTCTTGTGGTCATATTTGCAAATTAGAACTTTAATAACTCTAATGGTTTTATTTTCGCATAAGCTAAAAAATTCTATTGCCTACTTTTAGTTATCTCCTTAAAGTGGCAAGTGACAGGTGCATCTGAGAGATTTCAAGTCATTATGAATACTATTAAGTATCGGTTTAAAAAGACAGTCAAACATGAAAGACCAAGGCTTGAAAAAAAGTAAATCAATGACAAGCGAGCGCCACATAATAAGAAAAAGTACAATACTAGGATAGACCAATTTTTTACAGGTGTTTTAGTGTCCTTTTCTTCAGTAGGAAAATCTGGTACTCTTTTGGTGTATTCTTGCGCTGAATCTATATTGATTATTGTAACGCTGGTTCTTTAGACAATGAGCAAATAAATTATATTTAGTAATTATTAACAAAACAAAGTAACTACAATATAAAATAATCACGTGGTAAAAGCTAAGCAGATTAATCACTTCCTTTCACTCCAATGACAATTTATATTCACAAACCTTAATTCAAACAAATGGAGATGTCTTGTAGAGAAGAAACACACAAGAAAATGACCAATGTAGTGACTAGCCGGAAAATGGGACAAGGTTCAACTAAATGGGACAAGGTTCAACTAAATGAGACAAGGTTTAACTAAATGACACAAGATTCAACAAAATGGGACAAGTTTCAACTAAATGGGACATGGTTCAACTAAATGAGACAAGGTTCAACTAAATGACACAAGATTCAACTAAATGGGACAAGGTTCAACTAAATGACACAAGATTCAACTAAATGACACAAGATTCAACTAAATGGGACAAGGTTCAACTAAATGGGACAAGGTTCAACTAAATGAGAAAAGATTAAAATAAATGAGACAAGATTCAACTAAATGAAACAAAGGTAAAC
>RDPX01000019.1:664516-684775 GCA_003991215.1 Morbakka virulenta
GCAGATTTGATATTGATGCTTCTCTGCAAAAATAGCAAGCGATTGTGCCTCGTTTTAAGCAGTATATGATGAAATAATATTTCTAAAAAACTGGCAGTGGGCACAATCTTTCTCTTTGCTTTCCGCCATCCCGGTTGCTTTGTTTCGCAGAGGTTTGGTAAATTTCTTTTTGGGTTGGGTGGAATAGCTTATGTCTTGTGCAACACAGCTCGCTGCATGCTGCATCAAAAGTATTAGCTTTAATGGTAGATCCATTGTTAGATTCAGTTATAGAACAAGAGACTGTTTGTTTAGTGAGCTCTTTATTATTCGGAAAGGGGGAAGTTGGAACATCAGTTATCAGCGATTTTGGAACAGAAAAAGGTAAATGTGGGCTTGGAAACAGGCAGAAATTTATATTTCTGTAAGTTATTGGCAATGGAGTCATCTGTACTAAAAAACAGCTTTACTTCGATAGACTTTCCATTCTTCGCCTCTTTACCATTTTCTGTTTTGTTTATTTTCTTGAAGCCAGAGAAACTTGTAAGTTTTGCAACTTTTAATGCTGACTCTTTTAACTCCTTTTCCTTTTCATGCTTTCGACGTTCAGAACGTGGCATTGCCTTAAAACCTAAAATATTAGAAGGAAACATCACATACAGAATACATAATGAGTGAACTTTAAGGAAAAATTTTTGAAAACAGTCTGCTTTGAACGAGAAAAAAAACCCTGAAGAGAAATCGGCAGAATTAACAAAGCCTGAAGAAAATGAACAAAACAAATTTACAGTGTTAAAAAGTTCATAACGTACCGGCTTCAAGCTCCCCCAATTTGTAAGATCTTCTACTTGTTTGATTTTTGTCACATCTCAGGTATTATGACTATCTCACTGAGATGCTCAGAGCTTTTGAAGTAGTTTCCAGACTGAACGTAAATCACACTGCTTAAATGATGCACACCATGAAGCACATCTGTCAGCACTGTGTCCATCATGATGAACAAGGGACACAGGAACCGGTGGGTTAGAGGGCCTCCCGGTTCCTTCGTCCCTTGTTCATGTAGTGACTGTTTAGTAAGTGTTCAGAGAGTGACTTTCCCCGGCGCCATTTTGAGACATAGTTGACGCAAAGTCGAAATTTTATAATTTTTTAATCCTGATTTTGTAAAAAATCTGTTTCCGCATCAAATTTTGGTTATATTGCAGAATAGAAATTTTGATCTTTTAATCCTGGACTTGATATGCCTTGAAGCAAAAATGTTTTACTTATTTTTAGTGCTAATATTCTTTGATAAGTCCAATTTAGTTATAGTGTCACCAGAATTTATATTATCACAAAAATGAAAAGAAGGAAAGGTTAATAGAATCAATTTATTTCGTAAACAAACAGTGTAAGGAAAAATGGGTGTTCATTTCACACCGAAAGCCATTTTATTTTTGTGGACTTGACTACAGCAGGAGAAAGCTTCATGTAAAGAGTATGGAACTGAACCCTTAGGCACAGCGAGATTAACCAGAAACAATTTTTTTCTTGCAAAAGTTATTATTTCGACAAAACACTTCATCTCAGTTGTCACCACTAAGGTTATATTGATCTCCATCCGCTATAAGGCTGGCGAATCGCACTAGTTTTGACACCATGTATCTGGATTTCCTAAAATTTGGACACATCTTTTGGAGTGGCTGCTTCCAACTTTTGTGTGTGAATTTTAGCTATTTATTGGAATATTAAAAAATCGACATCAATCTAAGAGGCGACGTGGTAAAAACATAAATGTCAATGATGAATAAATAAAATAATAGATGACGTTATGTGTTATCATTTGCGGAATATATTTCGGTAACCTGTACCATCTTCAGCCATATTATTGATGTTAAATATTTATTCCTATGAATAAAGATAGAAAACAGTCAATAAATAGAACAAATAGAATTTTAAACGACCGTTATGTTGTGGCTAGAAGCTCTAACTACCACTTTATTGTCAATTCCCGACTTCGGAACTCGTCCTTAGTGTTAATGGTGGGGCAAAGGTCCCGTTGCCACAGAGCCTCAAGGGTCATTAACAAAGAAACTCTCGATGACTGAGCCAATATTTCGACATCGTCAGCATTGATTGCTTTTCTCGCGTGACAGTTCTTTAAATGCTTACCAATTGGTTGAGAGGGTTTGCAATGGTGTGAGAAGCGCTCTGTTATATGCTGGACAGTATGCCCAACATAACACGCTTGACAGCGTGGACATGTAATCTTGTATACCACATGGCTTCTAATTTTCCTCTCAACTTTGGCTTTTAAAGAAGGCAATACTGTTCTCAGCTTGCGTAATGTCAAAACTGGCTGACATGGAGCTTGGCATTTTCTAAGTGCTCTGCAATAATGTTCTGTGGCATTCCCTCGATATTCTAGAAATATTTGCATCTTTGGTATTTTCTCCTCTGATGGTATTTCTGAAGGAGTGTTCCCAGTACTAGCTACCTCCTTATTCTTCTTCACAATCTTTTCCAAAGTCTGTTCAATTACTGGCTCATAAAACTGGGGAGGGTATTGATTCTTTTCCAGTAAGTATTTCGCTTTTTCTAGGCTAGTGTGAACATTTTCCCAGGTACTGCATGCTCGATGGATTCTATGGACTAGACCAGAAACAACACTTCTCTTATACTTTTTAGGTGCAAGAGTATGATAGTTCATGACTAATCCTGTATCTGTGGGTTTAGTGTACCATGTTGATGTGAGTTTATTGTTACGACGCTGAATTAGCATATCTAGAAAAGGAAGAACTCCATCTACCTCTCTCTCAATGGTAAATCTAAGTGATGGATGAAGGTTGTTTATCTGTTGCAACTTTTGATCAATTTTTGCCGATTTTATACTTCTGATGATATCATCCATATAACGATGTTTCAACTTGGCATCATCCATAATAATTGGATCTCTCCGACTCAGCCATCCATTTGCCAGCAACGGGGCAGGTGGACTTCCCATTGCTAGTCCATCTGTCTGTCTGTAGTACCCGTCATGAGTAAGCATCTGCACATTACATGTACATAGTTGCATGAGTTCTATGAAGGTACCCTTATCAATCGGTGGAATTGTGTGTTGTCCCGAGTATAATAACTCCGCACATTCGGTAATAGCCTCGTTTACTGGGACATTTGTATACAAGGAGGCTACATCAAAACTAACAATCTCCTCATCTTCATCTAAGGTAATATCTTTGAGGGAGTCAGCTATAATTTTTGTTGCTGTGTCTATATGACACTCTGGCACTACTGAAAGCCATTCTGTAAGTTGCAGAGCAATTTTATGATAAGCTGAACCTGGCGTCGAAAGAACTGGGCGTGTTGGGACTTCATTTTTATGAACCTTCGCTAATCCGTATAACCTTGCTGGTTGGCTACCTTGCGGTCGTATCTTTTCATACAAAGTATCATCAATTTTACTTTCGCTCTTCATTCTTTTCAGTTCATCAACAATCCTTTCATGCTCCTTCAGTACCGGATGTTTGGCATTCTTTCTGGTAGAAAGTGTCTCTTTTTCAAACTGAGGCAGAAGCAAAATCTCTGATAACTTATCTTCATAAGCATTGCGTTTCATTATACAAATTCCAATTCCTTTATCAAATGGAACTGCCAACAGGTCATGTTCTTTGAGGTATCGTTTAGTTAATGCAATATTGCGGGAAGATTTCTGCTTTTTGCATTTTTTCACATAATTCAGTGTTTTAACATTAATGTCTGTTATGGTCTCCTCATCAATTTTTTGCGTTTTGCAGTGGTTTAAAAGGCCATCAAGTTGAGCGAATACATCCTTAGGCTGGAACTTTTCGAGCACTGCATTTTTTGGACCCAAAGATAGGGTCTCCATAACATACTTTGGTGGCACATTATCGAGTTGGTATGAAATAACAGTGTTTTTAACGTTAAAGAGAGGTCTTTCCTGTTCCTCTGATAACTTAAGAAGCTTTTCGTTGTGTAACGCTTGTCGTTTTAAAATTGAAATTCTACAGTTCATTCTGCTGTGAGCAGCAACAGATATAAGTAATATTTCCGGTATTGTATCTTTAAGTATTTCACGTTTTTCTGACAGTCTGTCCCTTGCTGTTTTCAGGTCTTCTTTGGCTCGGATATGCTCCTTCCTCAAAAGACGTCGTTGGAATTCATGAATCAATTTTTCATCAAAACAGCCATTCCGTGGAATGCGAAATTTTAAAAACCGAGGTATCAGATCTGCCTTGATACAGTTATCGATAAAGTTGATTCGAAGATTATTGTTTGCAACTTTCTCCAGTCCACTTTGGTATTGAAGAAACATCTTCCAACAATCATGTCGAATGAGTTCATTAGCCAACAGGCGACGTGGTAAAAACATAAATGTCAATGATGAATAAATAAAATAATAGATGACGTTATGTGTTATCATTTGCGGAATATATTTCGGTAACCTGTACCATCTTCAGCCATATTATTGATGTTAAATATTTATTCCTATGAATAAAGGTAGAAAACAGTCAATAAATAGAACAAATAGAATTTTAAACGACCGTTATGTTGTGGCTAGAAGCTCTAACTACCACTTTATTGTCAATTCCCGACTTCGGAACTCGCCCGACTCCGAAGTCGGGAATTGACAATAAAGTGGTAGTTAGAGCTTCTAGCCACAACATAACGGTCGTTTAAAATTCTATTTGTTCTATTTATTGACTGTTTGCTATCTTTATTCATAGGAATAAATATTTAACATCAATAATATGGCTGAAGATGGTACAGGTTACCGAAATATATTCCGCAAATAATAACACATAACGTCATGTATTATTTTATTTATTCAATCTAAGAGTGTCACCGTCAGCAGCCTTAAAGCTACAGCCCTATCTTCTTCCTTTGCTTGTGATCGAAGAAGCCCAAAAAGAATTATTTTTGATTAAATAAAAGGTCTTCAAAAAAGCTATAAATCTTTTTATCAGTCCTATTTCGCAAAGGAAAAGCTCGTATAAACCCTATGTTGTGACTTGGCATGTCTTTAAAGCCTCCTTTCAGCAAAAAGTGAAGTTTATCATCGCTGTTTGTGTAATGGTTGCTGTTCTAGAATTCATCGGAGAACCCTTGATCATCAATGTTACTTTTAGAAATTGAACTTGTAAACTGAATATACAATTTTTTTTGCAAAGATCTTGTTGCGTTAGTTGTAGAGAAAAACTAGCATCTGAAGTTATCTGTTTGGTGACAACTTTTGAGTTTATCAATGCTACGAGCAGAAATGCATAGCACGTGGTCCACACCAGATGGGTTTGGTAGAATAGATTAAGAACTAAATTGATCATTTAATCCAGAAAACGACTTGCCGTATATCTTAATCGTAGCAGGTGTTACAAAGAATAGTTTGTCAAATGTGTTTCCCAGAGGCATAAATATTATCTGGCTTTGTGATTATCAATGGAGAAATTTTACTATAACATTTGCTGAATAAATTACCTTGTCAGAATATAACTTCAAATTCTGAAATTGAGAAGGCAAATTGTTCTTGCTAAAACGTCCCCCAAAAAGTCAAAAATATGTTTTCGTTGTTCAACGATGGGCAGCCAGCGCAGCAATGTCAAAAATACCTGTTTTTAAAAACTAGCCAATCGTTTGCTCAAATAAATATTTGCATTGGGTTGTCTAATGGATAAGAAAATTTGTGAGTCTACGTCCTTGGGTGTTGGCAATAATAATTTATTGTCAAATAGAGCTTTGAGACAGGACCGAGATCATCTTTTTCTGTGATTATTCTGGTTTTTCGGTATCAAGGCGTTCTTTGTCAACATCGATCGATTGCCAAAATTGCTTAAAGTGATCTTTGTTCTTGCTTCATTTGTGTGAGGTCCATGGCAGTATCCTAGAGAAATTAATTATTTATTGAATACTTAATTTTTTAAGTGACCTTAACATGATTGAAACAATAAAAAAAAAAACCAACAGAGCACTCTTGGTTATGTCGAAATATCTTAAATTAAAGCAATAATCAATAGACATGAGAGAACTTTAGCTAAAAGTATCCACATTTAAAAATAAGATGATCAAACAATTGAGTTGAATCGAAAAATAATTGTTTTTAATCAAACTGTTTTTAACAGCACATCTGCTATTTGTCAATTACTTAATTGCATTTCCCATGTGTTCCACTTGATAAAAACAAAGCAGATAATTAGGCTGGTAGGAATTTTTGAACTTCTTTAATTAGGATTGAGAGTATCTGGCATCACGTTATGAGTATTTTTCTTGCAATTCTAGAATTTGGTGACGACGAACTCTACAATCTCTGTTTTGCAGTTTTACTTCTGGCGGCTTTGACATCTGTTAAGACGTTATTAAGTACTGAATAGCGTCACCAAACGTGTGGGATATAATACACATATTAAGTATTCAGACTGCATAGGTAAAATTCCATTCCCACAGGTCAAAAAAGAGCCAAATTATTAAAAGTGAACAGTATGTCCATTTCCGTCATCCTGATTAACACGTTTTGTTTATATCTCATAGACAACCTGCATTTAATGTAAAGAGACAATAATAAAAAATAGCAACTGAAAAAGATGAAATGGTAATGATAATATAATATAATGATAATTTGATATAATGATAATATAATATTATGATAATATGATACAATGATAATATGATACAATGATAATACGATATAATGATAATATAATATAATGATAATACTATATAATGACAATATAATAAATTGATAATATAATAAAATGATAATATGATATAATGATGATACGATATAATGATAATATGATATAATGATAATACGATATAATGACAATATAATATAATGATGATATAATATAATGATAATATGATATAATGATGATACGATATAATGATAATATGATATAATGATAATACAATATAAGGATAATATAATATAATGATAATATAAGAGAATGATAATATAATGTAATAATAATATAACTTTATGATAATATAATATACTGAAAATATTTTGTAATGATAATATGATATAACGATAATACAATATAAGTATAATATAAAATAATGATAATATAATTAAAAAACTCGTGTAAATATATGATAATTATTATTCTTAGCTATCGTGAGAAGGTAATGTGTCATTCTTTTATAGGAAATCTTAATTGGTCCAGAAAATCTATTTAATAATAATTTGAAAATCTTGTATGGGTCACTTGAAATAAAAAAGTTTTTATTGTTCAGATGATATAGTCTAAAGCCTGCTTTAATTTTGTAAATACAGCTCTATTCACGTACGTGTTACATTCCTCACAGTGCTTTTGAGCGTTTTCTTGATAAAGTTTTAAATAAATATGTCAGAGGGAGTTAAGTCAATCAGAGTGTAAATTTTGTCACAAATGCTCTAGTTGGCTTTTAAATATTTTGGTTTAATCAACAATGTTTATCCGGTTTTTATAACATTCGGGTATTTCTGAACGCATGTTCATTATTCGAGAGGAAGACCACGGCAAACTTGGCTCAAAGACATCTACCAGGGCCTGAACTCTAACTTACAATCGACAATCAAACGTGCCAAAGATCGTGGCCTGTGAAGAATGCTGATAGGCAACCCTTAATAGACGAGGACGCTACAACAAGTACAAGAAAGTTCAGTATTAATGTCCATGGTTTTCGTCTCATGTTAATATCCCTTTCCAGTGTTATAGCGTTTCTTATCTATTCTTACACTAATCCGCTATTAAAGTATGGTGTCCCTAAATACCATCTTACCATTTGTTCTCTTGTCCCTTTTACATATGTCTCACCGTTTTTTATCGCTCCCGTCTCCTTTTTTTCAACCTCTAATTTTTCTTACTATTTCTCGTCTACGCTTTCAGCTTGTTTAAAATTAACTTCTGTTTTTTTGTTGATCTCGTCCTTTGCTGGTTTAGCTACTTACGTTCTCAGGACTCCCTTAAAATGCTGTTTGCGATTTCTTTGACTCGCTGTTTAGTTTTATCGTTCCAGAATCTGTGATAGAAAAGCCCTTTTTACAGTAAGGTTTCGTCATT
This sequence comes from Morbakka virulenta, assembly GCA_003991215.1. Classification (NCBI taxonomy): domain Eukaryota; kingdom Metazoa; phylum Cnidaria; class Cubozoa; order Carybdeida; family Carukiidae; genus Morbakka; species Morbakka virulenta. The sequence continues at coordinate 672,529 of RDPX01000019.1, forward strand.
AACAATTAATATTTTGTATCATTTTTCAGAACGCTTAAGTATTTTGTCTAAGGAGGTTACGTTTCCGAATCCGTAGCTGTCCCTTTGTTTTGATTAACCACCGGATTTCTCTTTAATACATTCAAGATTCCGCTTGATTTATCTTTCCGTTGTTCTGCTAACTCTTTTAGTTTAGGGTCTCCGAAATTCTCGTAATTTCAAAATAGAATTACTGGCCCTGGTCCTGGTTTGTTGATTAGTCTATAAAAGCCCAATGGGATGTATCGAGGTTTCCCATAGATTTCAGAGCCTTCAGGATCAGTGCAGGCTTATTACAAAGTACTTAGGCTTTGCAAATATTATTCTGAAGCCTTGTTGAGTACATTGTCTTGCCCTCAGTCCTGTACCGACATCAGCCTCACACTTTGGTGAAAACTTACGTAAACACTCCACCGCTATTTAGTGCATGTCACAAAATATTTCCGAAATCATGTCTTTTGCATCTCACTTGTGATTCTATGAGATTCTTGGTGCTTTTCTGCACATCTTCTGATCATCTGGGCTGCTATTAATACCGCTTTTCACTGTTTTGTCGAGTTTTAATAACTAAGTCTGGTTGAATAACAAAATGCGTAATCTGAATCTCTGAGGGAACCGTATGATATTATTGAAGCTTTGGGTAATTAATTTCTCCTCAATTATCACAAACTGATTGCCTGGAACAGTATAGATGATCTAAATCTTGTGATTAACTGTTATAACACTGTTCGTCTAAACCACTAATCTTAGAATAATTAAATTTTACCTACTTAATTCTCTTAAAGGACCACTAAATTTGGATTTTCATTTAATTTCTTTTTTTTTCTCTTGGCTTTTTGAGTACAAAATTCTTTGTTTGACCCGCATTTTGTAGTCTACAAACAAGATATCAGGGTTATGAGCTTCAACATGTATGTGTTACTGTGGTTGTTGTTAGAGAGAAGAAGGCACACACAGAAGGCAGAGATCAGTGAGGAGCAGTTTAGCTTCATGTTAAAGAAATTTACAACAGATGCCACCTTCGCTTTGCGGATGACAGCAGAAAACCATCGGGAAGGGCAGAAGGAGCTTCATTGCGTATTCATTGACTTTGGGTTCCGCGAAAGGAAGTATGGTTTGCCAGGAGAAAAACAGGTATAACAGAAAAGTACATGAAATGCATACAAGATATGTGCGGTGCATGTGAGACAGTGGTAAGGGACGGTGTTGGAAAGACTGAGCCATTCAAGGTTGAAGTTGGATTACATCGAAGTTCAGCCTTTAGCTCTTTCCTGTTCGTAGTGGTCATAGACGTGCTCACCGATCCCATCATGAGGTCGAGCCCTGGCAACATGGTGTTTGCAAATGGTGTTGTACTGAACAACGGAAAGAAAGAAGAAGAGGGAAAAGAAATGGAGAATTTGAGGGAACCCTTAGAGAAAAGAGTAATACAGGTCAGCCGGTCAAAAACAGAGTACATGTGTATCAACAAAGCAAATAATTTACTACAGATAACGATCACTGGTGAGGACGTCCTGGAAGTGGCAAAATTCAAGTACCTGGGGCCCACTATACAAGATGACAGAGGCAGTGACAAAGAGGTAAAGAAAACGATTAAGGCTGGTTAGGGCAGCTGGCAAAATTCAACGGCAATGATGCGCAGTAACAAAGTGGCAGTGAGAGGAAAGGGCGAACTATACAAGACAATGCTGTGACCAACAATGATGTACGGCATAAAAACAATTACTTTGACAGCCAAAATGAGGATACCTCGATAGTCTCTGGGTGTTACCCGGAGAGATGTGTGGCGCATGGTGGTAATGAGAAACAGGCTGGGCGTTGGAGAACTCCTTCAGAAGATAGGAGAATCGAGGTTGAGGTGGTTCGGACAGGTGGAGCGACGAAAAAATGACTACATCGGGAAGAGAGTGCTAAGGATGGACGCACCAAGAAGGAGAAATAGGGAAAGGCTAAAACAAAGATGGATGGAAAACATCAAAGTTGATATGATAGAAAAAGGGTTTAGTTGCGGGGACATCCTCGCACTGTATGTAGATCGAAAATTTGCTGCGGTGACCCTTGAACAGCCAAATAAAGAAGAGGGGAGCAGCCAAAAGAAGAAGAAAAAAAATTAAGAGTAATAGTGGCTACAACTTGTTGCAAATGTTAAAGACATTACAGGAAATTCCCAGGCCATCGTAGAGTTCAGGAACAAGATGATTCTGAAAATGACTTTGAAAAGTTTATGATTTGTGATTTCAATATTCTACAGCAAACAAGCGGTGTTGTATCTACTTTGAATTTTTTATTTTGATTTGAACCTATGTGGTATTACTTCAATCTAATTTATGAAAGAATTATTTGTATACAGCTCTGGCAAAACTGTTTTGTAAACAAAGACCCTAACGAGTTTGATCTTATAGTTAGTTGGTTTCCCTGATTGCTGGCGATATTGATTAATTTCTGGATCTGATTATGTTTATTCTGAATAATATGTTCTGCAATAAAAGCTTCTCATTTTTTTTGCAACTTTTGGTGCGAATTTGCAGAATTCAGTTGAAAACATCAAAGACAACACATGCAGACACTTTCTTCGATCTAACTATAATTGTAAAATTGGCAATAAATTCATATTTACCCAAGTGGAGTACAAAGATCCATTAGCGATTTTGAAATCATCAAATTCCTGGAAATCGACTTACTGCTGCGCCTCTAACATTCTTTGTTAATCTCAAACTCTAGAATATGATATTTCCGACCACAAAAAAATTGCAAAAGCAATTCCAGTAGTTAAGTCAGGAGACCAAAATTACTCCATAATCACAGACCTATATCAGTGCTAAATATTTTATTTAAAGTTGCTGAATGATTTACTTATAATTAATTATCAGCTTTTCTTGAGAGCATAAGACTATTTTATCGCCATCACTATGGATTCCATCGACACAGGTTTACGGACCTTGACACTGTCAAATGGCAAATAATTCTTTAAAATGCTCACAATATGCTGCTATGGATTGGATTAAGTCTGATACTTCAGAGATAACTAATGGTGTACCCCAGAAAAGTATTCTGGGACCACTGTTGTTCGCATTACGTTCAAAAGATACCAGTGCTTGCATTTTTAACTTGCGATCTTATACTTAATGCTGATGATGCAGTACTGTTCTATTGCCACGTACAAGATAATATAAAAGTTGAACCGACGCAGAACAACGAACTCGGTGAAGTTTACTCCTGGGTGCTGGATCATCATCTTATTATGAATTTGAAAAAGGAAAAATATGTTTGTTCTTAAAGGGTCACCCCAAAATCTTTCAAAATCGAATAAATATTTCATTTCCATTAAAAATCCACAATCAAGACCCCTTATTAATATAAATAGCTTACATTGAGAGTCGAGATTGACAAAGTGTACAAGAAATCATCCTGAAAGTACTGAAAAGAATGCTTGACAACATCCCAACGCATGCATTTTTTTTATCTTCTGAATATCCTAGCATCGTTATGGTTCTAACATTTTCTGGTTTATACTCTTCTCCAATTTTTGTGATTGGTAACCTTAACTGATTCTTTCGTCCATACATGCCAGTATTGTTATTCTGCCTCGAAGGCTTTAACCATTTTCTAATGAAAACATCTTTGCTCTATATATTCCACTCTTGTAGCACCCACTTCATACATCAATAACGACCGTTGCAAGCTTGGGTACAATCTGAATTGTTAACACCACACTCTAAACCTGCCGCTCAATTTTGTCTTATCATTTGATTTCAATCCTTTTCCCACCTGCTTCTAAATCTCAGTTCCTCTGTATCGATCGTTACCTCAATTATAACATCTTCCAAGACTTTTTACCTCGTTTTCCTTTGTAGTTGGGATAATATGTTTTTTTTGACTATGGTATAGCATCTTGATATTTTCGTCTTGAACTTCATTCTTGTCCAGACAATCAATTCATCTAGTCTTGAGCATGCGTTTTTGCATCATTCACAGATATTGTTATACAATCATAACATCCATAGATGTCTCTGAGATTGGCTTGATCACAATTGTTATCAGATTTGTTGAGCGTAAGATCATTTCCAAGACCAGTACGAAAAGTACAGCAAGAATTGTACACCCTGCGTCTATTCCAGCCTCAAGCCTTCGCCAATTTTTGGAATACTTTCCAGTTGAAAATCCTATTATGAATTCATTGTAAAATTTATTTAGCTTATTTCGCAGTTTTTTGGAAGCCAAAAAAGCTTCATAGCTTCTTCAAATATTGCGTGTGGCACAGAACCATATGAATTTGCCAGATGTAACCATTTTAATGGAAAGACTAAGTCATAGGGGGCTCATAAGGCTTGGCAACATCCTCTGCCATCTCTCTGTCTTTGGTTATGTTACCAACTTCGTTCCATGTTTGTCATCCCAGGTCATTTCTTTCTGCTTCCACACTCCTCCGCCATGTTGTTCGCGGGCGCCCTCTCTTTCTTTTCCCCTCTGGTTTTCATCTGGTTTCAATCCATCTCCATCTCCTGCACCTTATGATCTCTCCTACTGGACTGGCCTTCATCCTAAGGTAGAGCTCGTTGTTTGTAATTTTTGTGGGCCAGAAGATACGGAGAATTCTTTTCAGACATTTTTTCTTAAATATTTCCAATCTGGTGACATCATTTTCATTTAATTTCCACATCTCTTCTCCATAGAGTAGCACTGACATTACGCTGCTGTTGTACACTCGAATCTTGCTCTTACTACTGTATTGGGTTGACTTCCAGAGTGGCTTAAAAATGGCAAACGCATTTCTTGCTAGACTCAGCCTATGTGTGATATCTTCAGTGGATCCTCCTGTTTTGTTTATTATGGCACCGAGGTATGTGAAGGTATCCACGCCTTCAACACTTCTAACTAACATAATGAACATAAAAAGTCTCGATTAGTTTTGTTTTCTCTTTTATGGGTACTACTGACTTTCTTTTTGATCCCTTAGTTTCTTTCCTCTTTTGTCTGTAAATTGTACACAACATATACTGACATTTACAAAAACTTTATTTGCATTTTTTTAGCCAGGTCTGTATAAATATTAATTAATTAATATAAGTTACTCCAAAAACAATTCATGGATAAAAATTCATTGGGTTAATGGTATTTTGACACTGAGCAAGTTAAAGAAAGAAGCAATCTAAGAATAGATTAATGACAGAACAGGTATTAGTTATGTTGTCAACTATTTTACCTCATATAAAATTTTATGTTTGAAATTCCTGTAAATAAGTGGAATTTATTACATTTTAACTTTTAAAGGGAAAAATGTTCCAACCACCAAGCCAGCATGTATCTTATTATCGATTATAAGCATAATTATGTATATTCATATATAAATGTTGTGATATTTCTAGACAGATTGACATCAACAAACCTAGACAGCATTTAACAGTATAGATTTTTTCTGCCAAGTTAACGTAAAAACTGAAAATAAACAAATTCAGATTAATACATGACAAATTCACCGTTATAGAAGTTAACAAATTCTGACCAGATATTTTCTGTACGATACAAGTACGTCAAAACAAATTGATTGAATCAGCTGTTAGTATCTAACAAATCAGAAATTCAATCACACAGTGTATGAAACTTTAAAGAAATAATAAATGGAAGGAATACAGCTTTACAGCCAAATGATTTGCACTTTCATCATATAACGAGAACGATATTAAAAGTGCAAACAACGCTAATCCAACAGAAAATATGAACCTAACAATTTGAGTATGAATACTTCACAGATCAAATTCAAGAATAGCTTCGGATGGCAGTTACTCAAATGTCACAGTTTAAAAAAGCATGCATTAAATAAACAATCTACACAAATACTGAATTTCCTCTAAAAAGGACCCTGGTGCTTATTTAAAAATCGCCTGTCGAAGGGACGCTTATCCAAATAAAGGACTTATTCCAGGTGGGGAGCAAAGTGTGACAGTAAAGAGAACTAGACGAAGAATGAATCCCATACTAAATGGTTTTTTTACCACCATATAAAGACGTAAAACTCCAATGTTGTAAGATTCAAATGTCAAGAAGTTGTTGATTCTCATCCTCATCTCTCTCCAATAAATGAAACGTCTGTGTTGCCTCTTCAATATCTGAGACACTTAAAAATAGGTTAACATAGTTTTTGTCATCTGAGGTACTTAGTTGAGTCTGTAGCTGATTATAATCTTCCTGGCAGGGCTGATGCTCTTTGAAGCAATGAATATTTTTGCCGTCCGACCTATCAACATTCAAGGGTTTGCCAAATGCTTTAAATGACTTTACAATCATGTTCGTATCAAGCTCTTTCCAAGAACTTAAAAACCACTGAACAATGGCTATACGTGAGGGTGCTTTCATGTTTTTGAAGCTTGCATACTCATGTACACCGTTCACAATCCATTCATCGTACTCCCCGATTACATAAACTTTAAAGGACTTGTTCAATGATACATCGCGTGCTTGAATAAATATCCTATAATAATCTGGAATAAAAGCGGTTTCCGTTTTCGGTAATTCTAGAGCCATTTTGACATCAGTTCTTAAATGACAATCGAAAGAGACCAAAAAATTTTCAAGAGGCTTCTGATCCTACTCCATTTTTAAGCTTTCATTCATCCAAGCAATAGGACTGGATCCGATAAGATATTTCTGACTAAATTTATCATTTGACCCTTTACAATCTCTTTTTTCATTTCAGAACAAAATGATTGGTATTAATTTCAGCCCACCTGCCTGCGCAGACAAAGGAACTGTTATTCCAACTTTCTCACGACCCATGGGTTTAGCAGGAACATCTTTCTTTCCTGTTTTCTCGGCAGTTGTAGTGGAAAGCATACTAGACTACACTGCTGTTTCATTTATGTTTAGTATACATTCAGGTCCGAAGGCAAATTGCTTTGTGAGTCGACGAATGTAAATAAAATTAGCTACAACTTTGCTGGCCATTTTTGAAGGGAGTGATTTTTGTGCTACCGTGATTGTTATTTTAAGGGGCAACCCTTTTCGGTTCATAAGTTTTCAAGCCTCCTTTCGCTAGCATTAAGTTCTCCATCATCATCGTATTAATCTTACATTGTTTTGGCTTTGTACATGCCAAGTTCTAGAGTCACTCACAACATATTGCTTCGACACAACAAGTTACTCTTCAAGCTTGAAGTCCCTGCCTTTTGCTCCATCTCCATCGAATCCCTTTCGTTTGACTCCTCCGGTAGTTCTTTGCACTTCAATTTCTTCTTTACTTTTACTCTATTTTCCAATTTTTTTGTGTAGCAACGTTACATTTTTTTTGGTAGCAGAGTTTCCTTGGTTTTCTGCGTGTTCAATGACAGAGGGTTAAACCCTAATGAACAAGATTTAAGATTTCCATCCTGCTGGGATGTAGATTTTACTTCCATCCCTGTTTAATTTTTCCATAATTAAAATCAGGCAAGCTACTATACTTTACTTCTGATGATCTCATCAACCTAGTTGAAATAAACATCACATTCAAATTGAGAAACAATCGAATTTACTTCGAACGTGTATCTTCATGCTTGAAATTACCATCTCCTCATTGTTGTGAATATAACATAAAGGACAAAGGGAAGAACGGAATACATTCCATACAGTTGTAGTTTGAGATAAATTTTGAAACAGTTATTCGTGGTCACCATGCAAGGAAACATGGGCCAGAGTTTTAAACCAAAAATTAGTTGCTCATCATGATAACAGAGGAGAGGCACGAGAATACGATAAGCATGCAGATGATATGTATAAAAAAACAAGGGAAGGATTGAGATTAATTGCCATGCTCCAATTGAGTTTTCCTCCTCACTATTATACTACTTTGCAGATGCCAATGTAATTTATGTTAGGCTTGCCAGACCATTTAGTTAACGTTTCTCCTGCTGGGAAACAAATACGAGAAGTCGGACCTTTCGTTATGAGAAGATATCATAGAACATTGACAAAGAAAAGAAATTCAGCAGGGGTTTTGAAAGTAATACTGTTATGTTACAACAAAACCCTTAACATTATTTAAGGTTTGTGTGAGAAAAGAGTGATGGGGGTACAAGGGAGCGAGAAAAAAGGAGGGAAGTGGGCCTATAATCAAGGGGGCGCTTGTTACAAAAATAGTGTTCTGAAGGAGTGTAATCGAAGAAATACGGTACTGGCTTATGAAGAGTTTTAATAGACTTACAGCATAGTGATTTTCTTGGGCTACAAGAATAAAAGAATGTCTAAATCCTTCACAAAGCATGAAAAAAGTTGTGGGGAACTTTCACTACTAGAGTGTTCCTTAATTTTTTGCAAAAGTTTCAATGTATCCCATTTCTTGACGTTTTGTGTTAATGACTTTTAAAGTGGAAGTTGTTATTGCAAAAGTTAAGACTCGTTATCTGTACCAAAAAATAAGATAGCGATGCATTTGTTAGTCTGATTCGGATATTTGTAAGCCGTTAAGATATTCTTGTGAAATATATACATGCTTATTTTGGTTTTCCAGGTAAAAGCTGATAGAATCAGTCTTTTTAAACAAAAGCATTATGTAAACCTGTGGCGTATTTAAATCACATGTGCTAAAGGAATTGAAGGGCTTAAACAATTCTCTCCTTTACTGCCATCCTTGACTTTTAGATACTTGAAATTTTACATCCAAGAGATCACTTTGTTTACTCAACAGAGTTGTAAATCTCTTAAGGTTGCCTCCCTTTAGAAGACTCAGTCAAAGGGAGGAAAAAGAAAAAATCGCCAAGGGGATTACTAATAAGCTTCAGAGCCAATAATAAATTCATTGTGGCCTTGGTGATCTTATGGGATTATCTTTGTTGATGGTGGAATATTTTAACTCATGTCCATCAGATACAGATAAACATTTGAAACATCTCTAAGGGACAGACATATGACAACTAACTGGTCCCATTCTTTAAAGAGTTGACAGATAAGTTTGGAATTAGTCACTGCTGTTAAGAGCGAAATAAGTAAAGTTATTAACAATGGACTTCCTCCCGAGACTTAATGTGGTATTATATTTTTAATTTGTCGAGCTGAAGGTCAGGTTCAAGATATATTCATATTGTCCGGAAAAAATAACAATTCTATCTTTGGTTGATTTCACATTTACCTAAATCTTGAACGGTAGCAAGCTCTTCAGTTCGTATTTCATTGTCTGATACTTCTGACATGAAACAAGTTACAAATAAATTATCTAGAGGGTTCTGGTTGCTTTGAGACAATCTATTGTATAAATACTTTGAGTTTTCAGTAAAAACAGAAAGCAGAGTATTTCGAGCCGATTTTTACAGGGAAGAGGAGTCGTGATTATTATATTTTCAGTAGAGGTACGTACTTGAACTACTTATTAAAACATTTTATTTCATGTCTACTTTATTTTCCATTGTCATGCAGTTTTGTATCAATTTGCTCTTAATGAATACTCTTCGGTCTTCATTACTGAAAATGCCACAATTTCGCCTGAGTTAATTTTTTGCAAATGGTTGCTCATTTTTAATTCATGTCTGTTGGCTTAACATTCTCTGTTATCAAAGATATTTGTTCTGCTTAGCGCTCGATCATAAAAAGTAAGAACCACAGGGCGTGTAGTGAAAGTTGTAGGGAAGATGATTCTCACAGTTAAGCCATAGGTACCTGCTTGCGAAGGATTACTCTGAGAAAGACCAAATGGTTATTTATTGACAATCGCTTAGTCTACTTGAATTTGGTTTATTTTATGTGGGGATTTGAAAATAAATATGGTTTAGGTATATTAAATATTCAGTCTATTTGAATGAGATTCATTTACAAGACTCTTCGTTAGCAACTTTTACAGGACACGAGTTTATAGCAGCTCATTACAACTGAATTGTAAATCCTTTACATAAATTAATAATAATAATAATAATAATAATAATCATCATCATCATCATCATCATCATTTTACACATACAGATTATCTTACCTTTATTTTGAAATGATACTACTTATCAATGTTAAATACTCTTAGAAAATAGTATCTTCATATTCCACATAAAAAACTTCGATCTTACTCTTGTTTGAGGTCCCTGGTTAATGATTTGGCACAACATAGAAATAGCAAAATCAAAGCATATGATGATGATTATGATGATGATGTATAATACTTGGAGCAAATTGGGACTGATATTAGGATTGGACTTTTACAGAAGACAGCTTTGTTGGGGACCACAAGAATTTTACAAAATGTGTTAGAGACTTGAGAAGAGAATTATACAAAAGGCCTTTGGCCATAGGCGATGGCTCACTCTTTTGGCTATATTTGGTATAAGATCTGTCTGAGCTAGAAGGCTAATACAATAGTAATAATAATGATAATAATAATAAATCCACTAGATGTTATGTGAAGAGTAAAGATAATTTCATCGCCATACTCTGGGACTTCAGTATCCAAACTGACAGAACTATTTAGGCAAACGGACAAGATATTGTCATGAAGTACCATCCAGATAAGACTTGTTTCCCATAGATATCAGCATTCCTGCTGATAATAACACATCATTAAAGATATTTGAAAAACTTAGTAAGTATAAGTATCTTGAGGTAGAAATCACAAGGATGTAGCATCTAAAATCCAATACAATTTTTGTTGTCGTTTGAGATATGAGAATGGTATCCAAATGCTCAATATTACATGGACAAAATCACACTTACGGGTACATCATACATCTGGCATAAACGTCTTTCTATGTGGATTGTAGCCTCATTATTCTTTTTGTTGCTTGAGGTTCCAAGGTGGGACTTGACACTGATAGTATTTAAACAAAGCAAATTCAAAACTTGAAATAATAATGATAATAATAATAATAATAATATTAATAATACCAAATTATTAATATTATATTATAATATTATATATATATATAATATATATATTATATATACCGTACGGCAGATTTAGAACTGGCGAACGAGTGGTACAACCATACGCCAGATGGTTGTAGCGAAAATGAAGAACACAAACTGTTATGGAACATGATGATACAATGCGACCAACACATCGAAGCTAGAAAGCCTGATTTTGTGATAAGAACAAAAGAAGCTAAGATAATAGACCTCGCCATTCCTGGGGACAGAAGGGTAAACGTGAAGGAAACGGAAAAGATTGAGAAATACCAACCATTGAGGGGTGAAATTGCACGGTTATGGAAGCTAAAGAAGGTTAAAATGATTCCTGTTGTTATAGGTACGTTGGGAATGGTTATTAAGAAGCTAGAATCACATTTGAAGGATTGCGATAAAAACATCAAAATGGAAGCTGTACAAAATATAGCATTGTTAGGATCAATGCGTATCCTAAGAAAGTCGTAAGACACTGGAAAAGTAAACTTGAAACCTCTGGTGGCTTGTTACTCCCTGCTTTTAAGTTAATTTACCGACATCAAGAAGTAAGGTCGAGAAGTGAAACGTTGAACATAATAATAATAACAATAATAATAATGGTAGTAGTAGTAGTAGTAGTAGTAGTAGTAGTAGTAGTAGTAGTAGTAGTAGTAGTAGTAGTAAAAATGGTGATTTTTTTTTTTTAAACTTTACATATTTTTTATTTTTTAAACAAAACAATTAGATATTTTCATTTTCTTTTACACTTATACTCTCCGATTTGGGCATATTATTCAAGATGTTTGAATCAGTTTTTACCAGCTTAATAGTTCTGAATTTTGCCATTGTTCATTACGCATACAAAATATTCTTTTTTGTTCTTATGCATACGCTTATCACTCATTTAATTATTGCAATAATGGTTGGGGAATTTGGTAGTATATCAAAAGGTTTTCATTCTTATGTGGAAAATCTGGAAATAAATATTAAATGCAGCTTCATACAAAAGACATGACATAATTGGTTGCGACTTCTAGGATATTAAGGAAAAAGAGTAATGGTTGTCTTTAATTATTTGGTATGACCCGACAATCAGTTTTATAAATAACAATAATTTCATCATTCAGCACTTAAATCCATTTAAGATAATAATAATGATAATAGCAATAACAATAATAATAATAATAATAATAATAATAATAATAACACAGGTAATAGGTGTTATGGGATGCGTAAGCAAAGATTTCAATGGATGGATGGAAAAACTAGATATTGAAGTAGGTGTTGGGGTGGTACAGAAAACAGCCTTATAGGGAACAGCCAGGGTCATTCCAAAAGTATCTGAGATGTATGGTGAAAGAAACCTCTTGGACATTGAATACTAGAGTTGCCTCAGCAA
>RDPX01000019.1:696946-713383 GCA_003991215.1 Morbakka virulenta
TGTCTCCACTGATCTATCCCACCAAACTTCAAACCTACCATCTTCACTCTTTCTAACTTTGTCAGGCACCTCATTTCCCCGCACATTTCATATTAATAATAATAATAATAATAATAATAATAATAATAATAATAATAATAATAACAATAATAGTAACATAACATAGCATAACATTTCTTCATTGCTAACTAATTCACTTGTACTGTTCTGAATAGCTTCTAAAAGAGAAAATATACAGAGGTACTTTAAGCAATAAACGAGTAACACTCTATCGTCGATAAATTCTTGATCCTAATTATTAAACAAGCAAATTATCAACGTAAAAAAAGAGAAAAGAATACTTCGCGAAAAACAGTCAATACAGATTTAGTAAAGTTTTAGCTATGAAAGGACGACAAGAAAACAGGACAGGAGCTAGGGAAGGAGTTCATTGCATCCATATATCTCGCATTATGTACGGAGAGTACACGTGTGTGAAGAAAAGAGAAGATGACTGTTATTATTTACCAATTTTGAAGCTGTGGTGGGAGAATCTTTAGTGTAACTACCTCACCTAAGAATAATTTGGATGAAATAACATACTAAAGTCCAGGAGTGTATTTGATTAACATAGGTATTAGTGATAAGTGGACTTATCAAAGCAACTGAGCAGGAGTAAGATTGGAGAGCGCCTCTTTCCGATTTGGCATTGATACCATGGCTACCAGTACCTCCTATCCAGTAAACTATAGCTATTTCCTTTGAACAGGTTTTACTTTTTATTTAAACAAAATAAAAAATAAATTTGTAGAGAAGAACGGTCTCTTGAACCGTGCAACAATAGAATTCGGCATTAAATCTAAGCAGATTATTGTGGGACCAAGAAATATGCTCAATGAAAAAAACAACCCACTAAATAGGATTTCAACCATCCTTGTTTGGTGTATGGTAAAAAACCTCTTTTTGAATTTTTTAATGGATAAAAGCCTGAAGTAATAATTAAAATTACAGTAAAAAGTTTCTTAATCTGGGAAAGAGTTCTCCAGCATGGTTCCTTTTATTTTTTATTCGGAGGATAGCATAACTTCTAACGACAAAAGACAGGCATAACAGTTTGCTACAATTAGGGTACCTACGGTTGGAGAAAGCAAAACCTGGGATTAAAAATGACTTTTATATTATGAACCTGGTATTTGTTTACTTATTTCAAAATGCATTTTATTGCGTTAAACAACATAAAAGTACCAAAAATATTGTAAAAGAGAATATAGTTCAGTCTTCCAAATTAATTTCTATCCTCAATGGCAGTAAAACAATCACTTGTAGGAAAACTTTATATGGAACAAGTATTTGAATATAGAAAAAAAATTTTACAATAAATTTCTGCGAAACCCATGAATTTCTAGACAAACGACTCGTTTCTAATAATTACAAACCTAGACTATACTTTTATTTTAACAGAGGGAGAGAGAGAGAGAGAGCGAGAGGGAGGGAGAGAGAGAGAGACAGAGAGAGAGAAGAGAGAGAGAGACAGACAGACAGAGAGGAAGAGAGGAGAGAGAGAGAGAGGGTTGTCTACAACAAAGAAAATTTAGAGTAGACTATGTTTTTATTTTAACACCTCATTTAAAACTTTCAGAAAGTAGGAAGGGAGGTGCACCGACGCCTTACTTCCTAATGATCTGTATTAAAACACAATTTTGTGCCAGTGAGCTGTATTTATTCTAATGGGAAAACAATTCCTAATTCATACCAAATGTACTTCTTACGAGCAACTAGCAGTGGCTCACATAAAGGTTTAGGGATACTGCTGGTCCTTGACAATCTAAAAAATTAACTTTTCAATTCATTTATATCCACGATGAAAAATAATGGTCAAGGTAGCTGGATACATAATGTGAGAAACCAGAAAAAAATCCAAAAGCAAATGTAAGATGTAGGAAAGAATTTGGACGACAAACGACAAAAATATTTCAAACACATGGTCAAACACCAGAGTGGAATTATCACAGAAGCTGACTTAATGGAAGGGAGAGGAGATCATAATGCTTGACAAAACATAACAGCTGACATCCTCCAGGGTATGACACTCTGAGGAGAAGAAGAAAAAGAACAAAGAAGAAAGTAAGAGGAAACTGCGTGTCAGCTAATGATGTCTTCAGAAGAGGTTTTTAACAAAACCAATGAACAGTTGCTGGCCATGTTTTGAAGCTCTTGGTGAAATTTAGGGCTTCAAAACGGATAAAAATAAATTTTTCTATTGATTCAACGTTAATGATTAAATTTTATCTCCAATGTGTGAAACATTACCAGTTTACCACACAAAAAATAACCATAGGAAGGCATGTTACTTCTAAATTGTTTTTCTGCATTCTGAGTCATAAAATAGTACTAGTTCCTGTAATAGCCAAAGTAGAGTGAGTGCTCTGCAAAATTTTAAAGGTTTCCACTCTGAATCCCTGAAACCCTATGGTGCCCTTGTCAAGAAAATGTTTTATTAGCAATAGCATTAAATTTGTCCCAAATATAAAAAAGCAGCATGCTTGCTAAATGTCACGGTCTGGGCGCTAAATGAGATCAACTCGAAATCAACTGTTTTTTTCAGATGATTACACAAAATGCTTCAAAGAACTTGAGTTCAGTGGTTAATGCACAAGAAAAGTAAACTGAAGAGGACACCTTTCAGGGGTTCTTTTTCAGGCTTATTGACTCTACGGTTATTAATTTGACTGAATGTCTCTTAGCAACTGACATTACCTCGTACGACAAACTGTGCTTTATTTTACTCTCCGGGTCATCTCACAGTTCTCTTGTAAAAAATATCCTGAGTGGACAAAATCACTCGGGCAAAAGTTTTGTTGTTTTTTTCAAATAATTCGAAAAACAAAATTTTTTTGTGCTTTCACATGTATGGTTCCGAATACGAAGAGAGCGTTTCCACGAGTCCAAAAATACCTTCTCTTTTCCTCACATCTACTTCTAGCTGATACTTTACTGAAATATAATTATGCGTTTTGAGAAGGGCAAAAAAGCTGGTCCAGAAAAGCAATGCATCAGGCAAAATTGAACAATCCAATGTGCAGCAATGGTATCTCATGTCGACAAAGAATGTTTTTGTAAACAAGATGCTTGTGATACCGCTAAAACATTTTTCTGAAATTGCCTTTGCACACGGCATCGCTTGTTTGAAAACTGGGCGCAGTAAGATTTTGTATTGGTCACTTACTCGTTGGTTCAAAGGTTGGTATTGCCGGGGTTGGTAGTGGGAATAAGAATGGGAATAAAGTGCTTCCAATGGCATATGTCTCTCACAGCCTCTGACAACCAATCTCAGACCCTGGCCTTCTCGTGGCTTTGTTATAAGCTCGGCTAAAGTATTTTCACAGATAGGAGAAGGAGCAAAGGCGGCTGTCTGGTCTCCAAACCAGACGATTTTGGGAAATTGGGCTCATTAGCCTAGGAAAGCAGCTCATCTAAGAGAAGGGAAAATGTTATTTCAAACCTCTGCTGCCTTGCGGCCACATCCAAACATAACAAAACTTCAAAAGACAATCTGTAAAAAATCTGAAGTAGGAGTCCCAAAGGCAATTTGCGGCTGTTTTCAGCCGCATTTTGGTAACTCCGGCAACTCTGCTGGAACAAATTTTATTTGGTCTTTGTTTCCATTGTATCCTTTCAGCGACTTCGACAGGTAGGTTTTGCTGCATGGGCAGCAGCCTGACCTCCAAATCTACTTTACCCAGGCTTTGCACTAGAAAGGACACTCCAGCTATGCGTACAGCTTCGGTATAGTACGAGAAGCAGCAGCCTACAGGTCGTACTTCTCAGGTGGACTGACATAGAATGTAATGCTAAGGAGTCCTTACAATCGTGAGAGAGTTCGTCGCATCTCATTAGGCAGCTATCTCCCGCCCTGAGCTGGGCATCCCCAGCAATTAAGGTCTGCCTCGCCACGGTCTGTTAACTCTAAAGGATGCGTAGGGTTTAAGGTGAAATCCGACAAGTAGATCAATAACTTTTTACCAAGCAATAGAAGAAAGAAAACTCCTGTCCTTAAATTGGGCAGCTGGAATGTCAGGACGTTGACACCTGGCTTCTCTAACGATCTGAAAAAATTTAATGATGCACGTAAGACAACTGTCATTGACGCAGAATGGAGCTTACAGTCGGCCTTTTTCAAAATTACAAAAGGAACTCAAGGGAATTGCATCCTAACTTGATACTGACTTAAGGAAAATTGGGAAAGTGTTCCCTTAGGCAATCTCTACGTACAAAGGAGTTTATGCCTTATGAGGTTCAATCCCAGAATGTTATGAACGTTTCAGCACTTTGTCAAAGGACACATCAGTCGACTCTATAAAGCGGGCAACATACAATGGAATTGCAAAATTACATAGAAACGAACGAAATTTGTAGAAGTGGTGGCTGTGATTAACGAGTGCCTTGGACAAGTTATCGTGTTATCTGAATCTTTGCAGAAATCTAATGTAAGCGTTATTTAGACCAATAGTTATTTATAGAATACAATTAAGGGTTTGGAGAAGATAAAGCTATCCATCACTGAGGGAAATTCGTTTGATCAAACAGTTGGAAATGATGTTGTTTTCAAAGGAGTCGCTTTGGGCAAGCTTAAAGTAGTTCTATTTACTCTTTTCGTTCAAAAAAGCCCAGTTCTTGCAAGGCGTAATTGACAATATCAAAGCGAGAATATTGAATGCCAGTAACGAAAAAGGCTTAAGGCAGCTTGAGATTTTGTTCCCGAAAAGTGGCCATCTGATGTGGGTGTTACTTGCTTTGAAGAAGAAAGGTTATTGGTAGAGTTTTGCCAGAGCATTTCTAATGCTGGGCTGGAGCTGATCATGCTACTCAATGATTACGTATCTGATCCTCTTTAAACACTAAAACCCATCAAAAATATTATCCAGCGAATGCTGTATGCAATTCCAGTAGACTCCTTAGAGGCTGAAAGAAATTTTCACAGACGAACCTAGCTTGCACAGCAACTCGATGTAACAAACGTGTCAGAATTTATTTTTATAAGTATAAATCGACCTTCATTAAACTTATAAGATGCAGAAAATTCGGTTTTCAGTTAATTGAGTTACAAATTGGTTCCCGAGGGCAAGAACTAAGTTGTCAAGACAAGTCAAGACTTAAATTCTAGGTTCTTTTTGTTTTATCATTTGTTGCTTTCTAATTTTGTTACGTTGATATCTTGCAGGTTGTCATGGTTATTGCAACTTTTTCTATTTATTGCCTATACAATATGGCTTCCTCAGCATAGGTTATTACATTTTTCTATGAAAATATTGGCGTGGTCATAAAATACACCCTCTCTTATGAAATTGCCCCTTGAGCCCTCCCTTGTTATAAATTTTTTAAAAAGCGCTTGAGATGACAATTGGAACTTAAATAAATCTTCCTGCTTGTTCAGTTTCGAATCATACTAAAAGATCTATTTTACTTCTTCGAAAGTCCTGTTGGGACCAAAATATCAATGCTTTGTTTCGTAGTGCCACTTGAAATCGTACTTCCTCAACATTGAAATTATCTTCTAGCACAGTAAACACGATTTATTCTTTTTACTGGTAAAGAAATAATGAAGTATCCATTCTTTCTTAAATTCGGGGCAGTCATGGGGGTGGAGGGATGTTTTTGTTGTCTGCACAACAATAAAAAAAGAAACGACAAAGAGGCAGCGCAGCTGGTAACCATCGGAATACAAGGCGTACGTTTCCATGGATATTAACAACTTTAGCCTCGGTTTAAACAGAAACAGGTTGACGTTTGAAAAATCTTGTTGATTTTGTTTTCTTTTTCGTCTGAGGTTTCTGTGGATCTCAGAGTGTTCATCACTTTTCGGCCTTTTGGTTAAGAGCAAGTGTAGAGCACTGGTCTCTCCTTGATTGGGTCTTAAATTAAAGGAGACAACCATGTAGGACAGATGGTCTTGAGATGCTCGAATAACTTTCGGTAGATCAACCCAAGAGGAAGGACCTTCCCATGGAGGGTCTTGGGGGATTCGTATTTCTTGCATCTTATGTTGTCTTGCTTTCGTTCCCCCTTTTTTCTTGATCGGTTGCTTCCTTTTGGGTCTTTCATGGATGAAATCTGTAAAAGACAAAAATGGGCCAACTGATTACCAAAGGTACCATCAATGAAAGACCCAGTTTTTCCACCCTTAATTAAAAAAATTATATGGCAACAGTTTTTGGCATAAAATACTTATCTTCATACATTCTTAGTTTGATCAATAACAATTGCCAGTATGTTTGTTGAAATGTTCCTCTTTAATTTAGGTTTATCATCTTCCTTCCGGTCCAGCACCACCTCCAGGTCAAGCGTTCTTTGTCTTTCCACCTTTTCTGTTGAGGGCATTATCGGCCCTTATTTCTTTTCTCACCTATCATATAATGTACTTGCAGAACATATAATAACTGCTTTTATTATTTTCGTCTGAAATCGGGAAGAAAAATGTTTTATTTCACAGCTCTAGGAATATAGGAACGTCCATCTAAAAATTGGTTTACGCAGTGTTGGGCAAATCCCGATTTGAGTAAACGACTGGACAAACTCTCATACTGTCAAAGTCAACTCTTGTTATTGTGTTCTCTGCAGGTAGAAAAATGTGTTTGACAGGAGTGTCTGTGTTTGATTATCACTTCTGTTGCAATGAAACATGAAGCAGGTTTGTTTTGGAGTTAAGCTTTCATGGTAGAAACTCTTGTCAGGTGCAGTAAGTACAAGTCATAACTTTACTTTGAATCAGGAATAGACATTTCAGAAACATTTTTGTAGTTAGAATTATCTGCTAGCAGTTTTTGGTGTCTAATTTACATATTAGCAACCAATGGCGTTTTCTTAATGATTTTTTAGGCCAGTGACTGAATAATATTATTATTTCGAATTTTAGATTTTATTTTGGTTCAGAAATGAAACCTATTTACACATTAAATACAGGAAAATGAAACAGAACTAACACTTTCTTAACTCAACGTCATTTCGTCGTTAAAAAACCGTAAACAGCATGAACCAAGATTATATATGTCAAAGCCATCGAGGAAATCATCCACTTGCCTTGATTTTCTTACTGTGACAATTTCAAGGGCGCAAAGGGACAGACAGCTGAAGAGTATTTTGCATAAAACACGATCCTACACTTAAGTAGTGCCCTCCGTTTTGCCTTGTCAAACCCCACATTATTTTGGTGAGCTCCAGCCCCACAAATAATACAGTTGTAGATTTCGTTTAGATTTTTGACGCTTTTTATGGTTGGTAAAAGAAGACAGTTGGCCCAATGTTTTCAAACACGGTTTTTCAATTCTTGCAAACAGAAATAAATTTATAACTGGGGCAGTACGGTATTAAAGGTAAAGAGGTGCTAGAAACTGTTGATAAGCCTAGCTTTACTTTAATTAATACGTAAAAAAGAAAAATGCACATTAATGTATCATACATCATTGTAAGATTTAGAGAAACATAATAAATATGAATTATTGTGTTTGGTGTTAGTAGTAATACTAACCTTCGAACGGCTAATAGGTTGCTTGCAACAACTTAAAAAGTAGGTAATTTTAACATCTTGTGCAAAAGTGGAGTTTTCACTACACGCGAAATTCCAGCAGCAAACGTCAAATACCATACCGAAGCAGTAACGATGGCCAAAAAGCTCTATCATATCTAGGTCCCAAATTATGGTATAAGTTATTATCAGCACATTAAATTAAGTACAAATACTAAGTCTTTTAAACACAATATCAAAAAAGTTTTCTTTAAAAAACTCCATAAGAAAGAAGACGATATCTACGTATATGACTGAAAATTCTGCTTTCTTTACAGCATGGATATTGATATTGCTTCCATTGGGTAATTGTAGATTGTTACAGATATAGTGCGGCTCAATGCCTGTCTCCTGTTATAAGTTACATGTCCATTTCTGTTACAAGGAGCCATGATGAAAATAAGGTCTTCACGATCTGTATTATGCTACCCCTGCCACCTTTTCTCTAGAATACCGTTCCGCCTGTATGTTTTGTTCTTTTTCCTTTCTGTTTACTCTTATTTTTTGACTATTTCTGATGACATCATGTACCAGGTTTTTACCTTTGTACATTTTTTGTGTATTTTTTTTAGTGGCGAATAAATACTTACTTTCTTGAGGACCTCTGATGATAGTTTTAGCAACAACAACTACAAACAAATCAGAAGCGTGGGAACCAAAATGGTGACGTCATTATTGATGTGACCAAAATCTCAACCAGCTTGGCAAGCTGACAAACACGAGATGGACACCTCAGTGACAAAGGTCGCTTTCTTTTTTGACCATCAAAGTGTTGCTAATGTTAATACGATTTTTTGTGGCTTACATGAGTTATCAGGCTATCAAGAAATGGGAAAAATATCTCGATGGCCAGAAAGTAAAATTTCCTATTATTTTTTCTTTTGCATTAGCAAGGGGTAGACTGAAGGAAAGAACAGAGGAAGATGCAATATTTTTGTTCCCCTGATTTTGTTGAGTTGAGCTATAATTAATTGTCTTAATTAGACTAAATTACTTTGTTTTTTAATTTATTCTAGCACCTACTTGATTATCAGAGAGTAATCAATTATTTTACTGTAAAAATTACAACTAAATTTTTAACTAAGAAACTGGAAACATTAACAGTCAATCACATTGAATAGCAATTTGAAATGGCGCACTTTTCAAATTGTATGCAGCTCATTAAGTAAAGTATTTTGTAAGTACAATATAGTCCTGGGTATGACGATAAACTGCATTCGGATGTGGAGTTTTGACGTGGGCCAATGAGGTTACCCTTTGTCACAACTACCTCCAGGTCACCCTTGGAAAAGGTGTACCATCTGTTGGCCTACTATGAGACCTTGAAATACCGGGTTGAGATCCAGCGGAGTCAAGTCTGTCCGCATGGACATTATCCGCGAGCCCTAGAAATAGCAGTTTGGTGTCTGGCGCAGGACAGTACTAGTTCAGGGGAATCTGATGTTGACCAAAATGGTACCCATCAGTGGCTCCGAAGTTCATGTCTGAAGGCAGAGACTGAAGGGTTCATAATAGCAGCTCAAGACCAAAGTATTTTCACGAGAAACTACCAGGCAAACATATTACACAATGGTACTGACTCCAAATGTCGATTTTGTGACCAATCTAAAGAGACTATAGATCACCTCGTCTCCGGATGCACTGTGCTTGCCCCTAGCGAGTACGTGAAACGGCATGACCATGTAGGACAATATATTTACTGGGAAATATGTCGGTACTATCAGATACCCGTACCTCCAAACTGGTATGAACATAAACCTTCACCAGTCATCAACTCAGAGGACGTCACAATTCTTTGGGATTTTCCAATTAACACAGATGGGACCATCCAAGCCAACAGGTTCGACATTGTAATTAAAGATCGAAAATAAAAAACATGCAATTTGATAGATATGAGTATACCAACTGACAGAAACATTGCCGTGAAAGAGTTTGACAAACGTAGCAGGTATAAGGACTTGGAAATCGAAATTCAAAGAACGTGGAAACTTAAAACCGCAACAATTCCTGTGATAGTAGGTGCATTAGGGATGATTAAAAGAGGCACACAAAAATATTCTAAATACAAAGCTCAGTAAATATGAGGACCTCAAAATAGAGATTGAGCAAATGTGGAACATCGAAGCAACGACCGTCCCTTTCATCGTAGGCGCCCTAGGCATGACAAAGAAAGGTACTCCGAAGTTTGTCGAAAAATTACCAGGCGAACATAGCCTCCATGAGATCCAGAAAATAGTTTTAGTCAGTACTGCTCACATTTTGCGAAAGTTTCTTTTCACTTAAGGATTTTATATATTTTTTTTAACTATCATATTTTCATAACTTTTCNTCAATGCTGATTTTGTACTGAATTCGTCGTTTTGCTAATTTTGATGATCGTGTTTTGTATTCTTATATGTGCGTATCATGTATTTCATATTCTCTTAAAAACTTTGTTTGCCCCAGGTCACTGTGAGTGACCCGGTGAACAAGTGTATCAAAAGCTAACTTTATGAAAATGCATAATAATACAGACAAAACAATTCAATTCAATTGTCCCGACATTATTGTGAAAGATCACCGAGATAAGACCTGGCTTTTGATAAATACGAGTGTTCCATCAGACAGAATTATAGCTGTCAAGGAGTTTGACAAGCTCAGTAAATATGAGGACCTCAAAATAGAGATTGAGCAAATGTGGAACATCGAAGCAACGACCGTCCCTTTCATCGTAGGCGCCCTAGGCATGACAAAGAAAGGTACTCCGAAGTTTGTCGAAAAATTACCAGGCGAACATAGCCTCCATGAGATCCAGAAAATAGTTTTAGTCAGTACTGCTCACATTTTGCGAAAGTTTCTTTTCACTTAAGGATTTTATATATTTTTTTTAACTATCATATTTTCATAACTTTTCCAAAACATTAAATTAAAAAATAAATTTTTCAGGCGAAAAAATTTCATTTTTTATCAGTTTCATTTAATTAAATTTTTTGTATATATCTATATTTTTATATTCATATATTTTTTTGTAGACGAATCGATAATTTTTTTATCTAAATGTCGTGTGCGTGTCTTATTCTGAAACCTTTGCTCGCCTTAGGTCACTGGGTTAGCAATTTTATGAATATGCAATATGAGAAAATATGTTAATAGTAATAATCTTAATCACGTATCTCCAACCAAAAAGTGATGAAGCTGACAATCAAAAATTATTACGGTACAATCACGTATTTTAACACCAAGTATAAAATTTTCACTTCTTTCGATTCTAACAGAGAATTTTTATGCTTATCGTACGGATAACCACCTTTTTCCAAATGACCAAGTGGGTTGCAAACGTTGTTTTTATGACTGTAAAGATCAACTGTTAATAAATAAAGCAATCCTTGAAGAGTGTCATAACAATATTAAGAATTTATCTCTGGCTTGGTTTGATTACAAAAAGGATTTCGATAGCATACCTCATATCTGGATAGAGAAATGTTTGGAAATGTACCCTTTCTCTACGGTCATTAGAAAGTTCTTATCTAAAGGCACGAAACTCTGGAAAAGAACTCTACTGTGCAATTTTCAAGGTGGAACAAGTAACACTGACGATATAAGTATCAAAAGTGGTACCATCCAAGGTGACTTTCTGCCTCCCATTTCCTATTTCCTCTTCATAAACTTGGGAGTGGGAGTAAGAGTGGGTTAAATATCATTGAAGACAACAAAAGCCACCATTTGTACCAGGACAATTTCAAGTTGTTTGTGAAAAATGATTCCCAACTACAAGTGCTACACAATATAGCAGTGAAATTTAGTGGTGATATAAAGATGAAGTCTGGTTTTGATAAATGGGCTAAGGCCACATTTTTCCGAGTAAAACTTCCCAAATTATCAAACATTGCTATTTATTGTAACATCAAAAAAGGGGAGTTGGAACAGGAGGAGACGTGAGGTCTATTCTCAGGAGTAAGCTGAATTGCATCACAGTGATGCAATTAATTTATTGGCTATCGCAGTCACCACTTACAGTCTTAATGTTATCAACTGGTCTGTTGCTGAAACTAAGAAAGTAGATACAAAAGACCAGAAAATTTTTAACCAGACGTCAGCATCACCCTAAGGATGATGCTGATGACATGTATTCCTCAAGGAAAGAGGAAGGAAGCTGCATGATGCAGTTGAGGGGGCTCCTTGTTGCAACCACCATTGGCCTGAGTTCATATCTTGAAAACAGCAAGGATTGGATGCTCGAATTATTACTGAAACACAAAAAGCGGAAAAAGCTTTTTTCTACCTCTAAAGCTGTTTCCAAGTTCCAGGAAAATTTTGGTCTTGGCGCTGCTATTACACAAGCTGAGGATCTAACTAAGGGTTTCACTGGTATAGCCAAGAATGTGAATGTGAATAAAGAAACTGAGAGTCTAAATGTAACTGTAAAAAATGGGAGAGGAAGACACTTCTGGGTAAACACCTGACCAGGCTAGCAATAACAATGTAAACAAAACTCACCAATATTAAGCTTCATCTGGTCGTACGTCTGAAACTGAAAGGTGTATAACTTCTGCTCAAGTTTAGTGTTTTAATACTGTAAATTATAAGTCAATATCTTTAAGAATAAACCTGATTCCTCATGTAGAATCTGGGATCAATATAATAACACCATCGATAGTCTCTGGGTGTCCGATCTTGGCGGCAACTGAATATAAGAACCGTCATGGTAGAGTTGATCAGTATTTCTATTGGATGATTTGTAAGGAGTTTAGCTTTCCCCATGAAAAGTACTTGTGGGAACCCCAACAAAATGGCGGAAAATAAAAACGTCACTATCTAATGTCACTTCAATATACGGACTGGTCGAACAATTCAACTAAATAGACCGGGAATAGCAATTAAAATCATTCAAATAAATCTTGTTTTGTTGTAGACTTGACTATCGCTGCTGATAGTAACACATCTGTAAATACTTTCGAGAGTAAAGATCTTGGAATAGAAATGACAGGAATATGGTGTCTTAACACCACCACTAATCCTACTGTTATTGGAGCTCTCCAAAAACGCACAGTTCTAAATTATGAGATTCCTTGAAAAATTTCCCACTTAGAAATACAAAAAAATGCACTGATAGAAACATGACATATTTTGTTTAAAGTACTTTCCATGTAGACTTAAATAGATTTATGTATAGTATTTATTTTAACAAAGACACTTAATATGAAATATAGAAAGTATTTATAATAGACACGATAATTATTAAACTGCCAGTTTTTTTATCGTAATTCTTATGTCCTCTTGTTTACTGTGCACATATGTACACCTCCCACAATATCCTATATTCCTTTATTAGCTATTAAGCATGGTATAACCTATGAGCAATGTATTTTTGAAGTCCCTTCCTTCATCTTTCTCTTGCTTGAGGTCCTTCGTTGGGACTTGGCAGAGATTATACTTATACAAAGCTATGTCAAAACATGTAATGATAATAATAATGTCCACTAGCTGGAGTAATTGGGAAGAGGAGACTTCAGAGGAGAGTTGGGAAGAGGAGGGTGAAGCACGATGACTTAAATAAAAATGGTAAATAAACATATAAAGTAACTCAATATGATCAATAAAACAGTGTCTTTGGTCCCGGAGTAAGATCGGAAGAGCAAAGAAAAATTGAAATGTACGGAAACTTGAAAAAAGAAGTAACAGCTATACGGCCATGAAAATATTGATTGTCATATCTGTTGTAAGCCTTCAACCCAATATACTATTTACTTTAATGTAATCTCATTGTTGTCAACTTCCTATTATTGCTGCTATTGTACGAGATTTACTACTTTGTTAGAGTTTTCTGCTGTCTGTGTGCTTGCATTTTCAGTTTTAATACAGTTTTAACACAAGTTGGAGTACCTTAAAGGAAGAAATTTTCGCGGGAATTTAATTTCGCGAATCGAAAAAAATGGATTTTTCGCGAGAATTTAATTTCGCGAATTTACAAAAATTTAATTTTTCGCGAGAATTTAATTTCGCGAATTGCCTTTAAATCATTTTTTTCTCGAGAATTTATTTTCGCGATCTCGAAAAAAACCCAAAATTTTTAGTCAAGAATAGGAACATTTTTGGATTTGTTGAAATAAAGAAAATCGTTTTTTGACGATGATTTCATTTTCTTTACGCTAAAATCAATCTAAAATATCTTCAAATACATTTCTATTAAAATCCTCTTCCGTGTAATGTTATTGTTACTATGCCGGGAACGATTGATAATCAACTCNAAAAAATCAAATTTTTCGCGAGAATTTAATTTCGCGAATTTAGAAAATTCAAATTGTTCGCGAGAATTTAATTTCGCGAATTTAGAAAATTCAAATTTTTCGCGAGAATTTAATTTCGCGAATTTGCCTGAAATTCGCGAAACTCGCGAAATTTTCTTCCCGCGAAAATTTCTTCCTTTAAGGTATTTGTTACCTTAGCTGCACGACCATTACAATCCCTATCGACAATAATAAGCTCTTCGATTTAACATAAGTGCAATACTTCCATTACCTTGCCCAGTGACAAGTTACTGGAACTGTAGCCGCAATAGCGGACACGAGACCCCTTTCATACCATTGTGTACGTATTCTATTGCCCTAGGACTAAACAACGCCCTAACTTTTACAATAAGCTCAACTAATTCTTTCTATCTTAAGATTGCTTTACCGATAACCTTATTGAGATAACGCCCAAGGAACACGACAAGCATCGCCCATGCTTTAATTGGTGTCGGGTAGACTCATTCGCGTTTGCACAGTTAAACCCCGAGGGTTCAATATCTTGACAGGTAGTTTAACAATGAATTTCTTGACAAAGGTTAGGTTTTTGAATAACAAGAAACTTCCGAGATGTGAAAAAATTAGCTTTAGTGGAATAGATAAGGCGTGATACTTTAACGTTATTACCAGGAGTAGGTAGTCCTGTGTATATGTACACTTGACTGCCTTGTGAAAAGAATGTTTGTTTTCAATGGTCAATCGGCGTAAGAATTTTTTTCATTTCCCAAATGCATAAATGAAAAGCTTATTGTATTGTGCAGAGCTTTTCATTGATTGTTCAGGCTTCTCAGACATTTTTACAGCTGTTTAGAGCTTGGGTTCCATTTTCTGAGGTCAAAACCAACAGTGCTGGTGATTTTTCTAATCCTCTCGGAGCTCTTTCAGAACCATCTGCCAAACGGTCCAGTTATACATGATGTGCTGCTTTTCTACGGATATTTGTTTTTATGGTTTTTAAGTCCCGGCACAACTTCTCGCCTGAAATACTATGATTGTATTTCATTGTAAGTCAAATTTGACGCACATGGATAAGAGATTGGGTGTCTCACCCCACACTCATTTACAATGTTGAGACAAGTGGCATGGGTTGTGTCTCAAAGGCAATAAATAATTCAGATATGAAGGGTAGAAAATCTTGGCCTGTTTCAAGCACGTAATTCAATAAATATCAATTGGAATTTCTTATTGTACTACTCTCAAATATATTTTAAAAACTAGGTTTTCAGTCTTCCCTTCTTTCTAGGAGAAGAAACATAATAAGTTTAATTATACGTCGTTTAGGTGTTCCTAAAAGATACACTACCACAATTTATTGGCAGGAGAACGCTGTGGGGTTAACACTGTAAATATGAGACCAAAGACAACCTAAAAAACTGTATCGTACATTCTGTATCTATACCTATATCTGTATCTATGTCTATATCTATTTCTATATCTATATCTTTATATATATATATATACATATATACCTATCTACCTCAAAAAGCTGAGCGCTATTTCGTTTGTTTGAGTTAGTTGGAAAATTTCCAGGAGCTTTGATTTTGGAAATGTAAAATCCATTGAGTTTTTGATACATGATCATTTATTCATTCAAAAAATAGCAGGTAAGAGACCCGAGCATCAAAATTAATCGAATCAACCTTCGGTGGAAGGAGTATCACCAGGAACTTTTTTTATGACAGTAAAATGAAGGAAACATAGTCCTAGAAAGCGGAATAACCGGCCCCGACACACAGAAAGATGAAATTTGTTGGGTACTGAAAAATATCGAGAGCCGAAAGGCAGCTGGACCAGATAATATATCGTTTCTTGCACAAGGTGAAGAAGGTGTTGACTTTCTATGGACGGTCATCGATAAGATCTACGAGACTGGGATCCTCCCTGAGGCTATGGTTAAGTAAATCATCTTAGCCTTGTTAAAAATTACTGTGACGTTCGAAAGCAACATCAATCGATCAAAAAGCCTATTTTATTTACTCCTTCAGAGAATACGGCGTAACTGTCTACCTGAAATTTCACAACATCTGTATGGTTTCATGAAAGACAGAAGCACACGAAACGCAAGCTTCAACCTCAAAATAATTTTTAGCCTCTCTGAAAAGACTCTCACTGAATATGTCCTAATCCGGAGAGGACTAAGGCAAGGATGTGTTATGTCCCCATTTTTTCAGTCTCGTAGCACAATCACCTTCAGAGATCTTGATGAAGTTTCTGAAGGCCTGTTTGTTAATGGCTTCCAGATCAATAACATTTGTTACGCAAACGACACAGTCTTCATCACCAATTTCAAGGAGGGCGCTTAGAATCTGACTGGTGTTGCAGCAGCCTCCATTATTTGCCATGGCGCCAGCATTAACTGCAAAAAACTTCAAAGATAATGTGCATCACAAAACACAAGCCAGAGCCAACTGCCCATCAAACTTTGTCTCCTCAAAGCCTTTGTCTGGTCGGTTCTGTTGTATGGAGCAGAAGCTTCTTTTTCTTCTTCTTCTTTCGGCGTTTCTCTTTTCAGGGGTCGCCACAGCGAATTTGACTTCTTCCACTTGAGTCGGTCACGTGCGTCTTTCTCGGTCAAGCCACGTTCCCTCATGTCATCTCCCACAGTCTTCCATCTCCACCTTCGCCTTCCCT
>RDPX01000019.1:715795-729006 GCA_003991215.1 Morbakka virulenta
AGAACCTTCAGCTTTCTTCTTTCTATCAAATCTGCGATTTCGTTTCCTCTCCCTGTCATTGTACCAACATTGAGAGTTCCAATCGTAAGCTCCTGTTTTCGGTCTTCCTTCCTTCGCTTTTCCTTTTTACTTCTTACCCTTCTTCCTCCACGTTTCTTCTGCTTTTGTAGCCAGTCGTATATTTTCCAATACCTCGCTGGTCTCCCAAGGCAAAGGCGGTCGTTGGTAACCCGGGCCGCGACCGATCCGGTATGATATTTTTTTTGTTTAGTCATTCGCATTTTTGAATTGGCAGTTGTTTTTCTGGTCGGATGCCCTTCCTTACACCAACCACAGTTATTGGCGGTGGGCCTAGCCTTTGGTCAAAAGACCTGCTCACAAGGCAGTGAGTAGCCATCCCCGGCCAGTGATCTCATCAAGGAAGTTAATATGCCCAGGAATGCTCCATCCCCTCTCTAGCGAACGAACCGACAGAGGAGAAGAAGGCTCCGTAACCCTGGGAGGGGTGGCTAAACCGGGTGGTACACCTTGCCAAAGGGTGTCCCGGGGATTGTGCAGGGCAGGGTTATCCATTCCCTGAGGTTCATGTTGAACCCGCATACCCATGTATGGAGCAGAAGCATAAACACTCAATGCAGAAACACGGAGAGACATAGAAACCGCAGAGATGTGGTTTCACCGCCGCATGCTTCGAATTTCCTATGTTGTCACAGTAACAAACATCGACGTCCTACACCGTTTCGCGCAAGAAAGAGAATTAATTAAAGTGATCAGGTCACGTCAATTGAAGTTTCTTGGCCGTTACATCAGAAAACGAAAGCTAGAGGACCTTTGCCTCAGTGGCCAAATTGAAGGAAAGCGCGGTTGTGGTAGACATAGGAAATCGTATCTGCAAATCTTTCATCATGAGCAGAGAGCTATGGGATGCCGCCCGAGCCTGAGAACAACGGTGGCACATTTCAATGCAACATTGGTTTCCCTAAGCTTGTTTCAAGTTGTCAGAGGAAGAAGATTTGTTTCCTGATACGACCGAAGGGGGCGCCAGTTACAAGAAAAATAGTTGTTATCATGGTTTACGCTCTGGTAACTTATATACAAGGGTCTTTTGACGATTTTTGACAATATGTTAACGGTTTTACTTGGAACAATTATTTCAATAAAATACATTTGTTTTGCTTCATAAGATCATAGTTTTTACTTATTTTCCATTGCAGTTAGCCTCATGCTATGTGATTATTTCAAGCTATTATTTTTTTACCAAAGCTATTTATCCTGACGTGATTTGTTCTAGGGTTTCATTTTTATCGCGACATAATCTTTATTTCAAATTTATTATGTTTTTTATGATCTTATTTCTATAGTTGGTTGGAGCAACTGTCTGATTTTGACCTGTCATAATATATCCATTTCCCCCCTCCTTCAGGCTAGCAGTTTTCAGCTATTAATGAGTGCCGTACGTCTCCACATACTACCTATGCATTGGCTTAGCCTCCAATGATTTTGTAAATTCTGCGATTCTTCGCTTGGTTTACTCGATAGCTCCTCCAGCAGATTTTGTAACTGGCTCATTTTCATCCAGATGCTTGAAGGTTTTAACAGTGATAACAATTATTCCAATCTTGTATAAGTTGAATAAACATGTAACTGGCATATAATATTAGATTTAATCGTTTCATTTGCCTCAGAGAACAATTATTTTCCTCCAACTCTTAGCCACGGAGGACTTTTTTCTGGTTGCTGTAAGATACGTCAGTAACAGCGAGGTAAATTTCATATATACTTAAGGTATTTTTTAACCAGAGATGCAGTATTGTATTTTGTTGTATTTTGTATTGTGTATACGTGTGAAGTGATTTTTAGCTTTCGTTATTGCAGATGTTAATTCTCGTTTTCTATAGGTTTACATTCTTGTTTTGGCTAATTCTGATTTTGTTCTTTCTGCACATTTATCGACTTTATTGTAGTATTTGTCACCATCTCAATTTAATCTCCAAAACTATTCTGTTTCCTATCCTGTTGGTTGCCTACCCACTCCAATTCCACTCTTTCCTTGTTCTCTGTTGAATTTCTTAGTATGAGTTGAAAATGTCCTGTTTTATCAAAATTGTTTTCCTCTTTGTGTATTTTCAAACATACTGATATCACCCTAATACTAAGAAGTTGGAAGAAACTACTAGAGTAGTTTCTTCCAACTTCTTCCTGTTGTAGCCACTGTTATCTTTAGCCAGTCCTGCAAGTCCGATAGATCCATCTTTTGTTCTTTTTATTTCTCGATGTTTATTTTTAAAGACGGATATCCTTTCCTCGGGAGGCAGTATGTAATTTTTTTTGCCTACGTTTTTGGTTGAAACACAAGCTGTCCACATATCATTTTATTTATTTCATTTCTATCTAAACAGTTGAGAAACATATTTGCATCGAAATGGATATGGTTGCAAAATATTCAGATTTCGAATGATCGTTGACAGCTCAATGGTAAATCACGTGGTCATGGTAGCCATAGGGACTGGTTCGTATCCAGTTCAGTGCAGAATATTTTTTCTACAATTACAGTTCGTCTACATCTCTATTATATATATATATATTTATATTATTATTATTACATGATTATTTTTTATTTTGCCGGACGGCAACATTAAGTGACGGGTTCAGAGGTACAGCAAACTTTTGAAGGGAAACCACATTAAAAGGTTTCCAGCATAGCTCACAAAGAGGGCTATAAAAAGGTTTCAAACATAGCGCAAAAGGATAATAAATGTAAAGATATTGCAATCGTTCCTATAAACCATCTTTCGTCCAGTGTACTAAAAATAGGGTTTTTCGTGGCCTGTACTACAGTTCCTTTTTGCCAACACAGGCATCAAATGGGAGACAGAACACCTTAAAGAACCAAAAATCAATTAGTCCCTTAAATAAAATTTAATGTACACACATAGATACGTGCTTGTAACTGAATAGGTCCAAATCCTGCTGCTACTCTTAAACCTTAGCCTCATCGACAGAAAGTGGGTTTTCTCAGTTTATTTTATAGATAATTTAATGGGAAATATTTTGATGGCCTTTCCTTGTTGGTGCCAGCTCAGATTGTTGGATCTCGTGTCTCTCGACATTACTTTTGATCAATATTATCATGTTTTCATCCTCGTGCGGCTGTTATCCCACCTAGTAAGTCGCTCTATCGTGGTAGTTTTTTCCGCTGATGCTAATATTGTGGAACTCTTTGGGTACTGAGTGCCACAATATTTTTCTGTTAATATCATAGTAAGTTTATTCAGAGAAATCAGCTTTGAGTTTTGCCTCAGGAGGTAGAAGTATGCGTTTATAATATCCAAATAATTCTTCAAAAGGCGTTGTTCTTGACCAATTTTAAAATGTTTTTATCCTCATGTGACTGTTTTATTCTGCTATTATTCTGAGATGATGATTTTTTTCTCGGAATGTAAGATTGTGGATCCCTTTGGGTTTTGAGTGGTTTTCCTTCATCCTATTATTTGAGCGATTTTAAGTTTTTTAAATTCACTCATCTCTTGAATTTACCTTTTTCATTGCTTCTTTTGTTCCCCCCCCCCCCACCTGTCATTTCGTCTAAGGTCCATACATGTGCTAGCATTATTCCTTGTATGACATATTAAAAATAATGTCAATATTGCTACATTTTACGATAACCTATACCGCATTTTGTTTTATACACAATGAGTCCATATAAAGTTAAGGGAATATTTGGACGTTTTAGGCTGATGAATAAGACTTTAATTGGTGTTCTGCTTATACATTTAGTTGTTATACTCTGTGTAATCACTTTGAGTTGAATATTTTAGAAGGTTGGTGCCATCTTTCCCTGGCCAGAGTCAAATATTTTTCTTGTGACATCACAAGTCCTCCTCTACAACCCAATGCTGCTTGCGACAGGTGATTTCTGAATGTAATCGCATAGAAACAGTCAGCACACTACTTGTAAGAACACAATCAGACAGACTGCTGAACATTTTATCTTAATACTTCAGGCGTATTGTTTACTAGACTGATTTTAAGAGGTGTGTATGTTTATTAGAATCCTGGCTAGAAACGTTTGTTACGACTTTTTGTTTCGTTACTCTTAAGATAGGCTTAATAGTAACCATTTTTTTCTTCAGACAAAAACATTTCTTGCGAGTTTTCGTGTGCCTCAACATTCATGAGGTTGGTGAAATTTTATTTTATTTTATGGTTCATTATGTTCTTGTCAGGTCATATGTTATTTCTTGATGCTAATTCGTACAATATTTTGCATTCATCGATGATAGAACATTTCAATATCCTTCAGCCACTTTATTTGCACTGTTGGTATATGTGCTGCGCCCAGTTAAATTTGGTCGAATTTTCCCTTTTGGCATGGTAAACTTAGATATTTCGAATTAAACGAAGATATTTCCACTGATCAGATTTTTTTGTTGATTTTTTCAGTAACTCAAGTGTCAATAAGGTTGTGGATGGTAACTATCCACTTTGTCTTTGAAATCTTGTAATGCTGATAACCTTCGATTCTGTAAAATGAGTATAATGGAAGTAAGTCTATTTTGCAAAGGTATCAACCAGCTTAGTTACACTTCTTTTGTCATTCTGATCGCTTATCTGTTTGTTAAAATCTGTACAAAGATAAGTAACCGATTGACCCTCTTCATGTAAAGTTTATTTTTTATCGTTACGCACGGTTTGTACTGCATAATGTCTGTTTTGTGTTTTTTTTCATTCTAAAAACATGACATTTGCCAACATTGATGATCAATCCAGCCCATGAGGCATGTTTGATAAATGAATTGCAGATGTATTGGTTGCTTGTTTCCAAAACTGTAACGAAGGCAATGTCATTTGCAAGTTGCATCTGATGCTTTGGTGCTGGACAACCGCCATACACATAACCCATACAATCGATCTTGTCTTGTTTAACAATGTTAACACTATTGGTGAAAAGGTGTCACCTTGTGGTATTCCGCTTTTAACTACTGGGTTTGTAATCAAGACATTAGTTGTTCTGGAGATATAATAGTCAGTTAGAGAAGAAAGAAGTTTAATCATTTACAATGGCATATTGTAATCCCCAAGGACTGATACAGGCAGTTTGTGGTCGACTTCCCCAAATGAGTTTTTCAAATGCAATCATGTCACCAGAAGGACCTTGTGCTTTTTCCTATCCTGGCTGATAATGTTTTGAAAGTCTCTGTGTGCTGTATAACTTTAAAGATACCATTCTTAGCCCACTTCTGAAAGTTAGTTTCTTTGCTTATACAAATACTTTTTCCTCTTCCCTGACTTTGTTAAGGCTCTTTATAATTGTACCTCTAGGTAGGGATGCTTTTTAAGACAATGATACTTATTTGATCGAGCGGACAGACGCTTTAGATTTTATTTTAATAATTGCTTTAGTAATTTCTTTGTACGTTTGTGCTTTAAAGTTAAACTCTTTGGTAGGTTGTGGTAATCTTTTCATCCAAAATAGGCTGTAAAGTGTTTTAAAGGGTCTTTTTGACAACATTTTCTAAATATTCAATATTCAATATTCTCAGTAGATGTGCAGACCGATGTTTTGTTTCTATAACTTCGCTACACCGCGCCATTTATGTCTTCGTAGTGTTTTAATTTCCTTCTTGGAAAAAATGCACTGAGCTTAATAACTTTCCCCCCAAAAAGCAAGCAACAAACACAACAGAATACCAGAAATATGATACCATTTGTTTACGTATATGTTTGCTTAATGCTTAATATGTTATTTATGTAAAGTAAAGAATTTAAGTGAAGGAGAATTTTTTTTCCATGCTGGACAAACACATCTGTGCTCTAATGTGTCTCAAATAAAATCATTATAATAATGATAGTAATAATAATAATAATAATTAAATAAATAATAATAATGATTGTTTATATATCTATTTATTCAAATGCAGTAAAAGGTAATTAAATCAATTTAAAACTTCCAAAAATAACTCCATGGGCCGTATGATAACGTTTCGATATTTCATTGTCACACACACACACACACACACTCTCTCTCTGTCTCTGTGTGTCTGTCTGTCTGTCTGTCTGTCTGTCTGTCTGTCCCTCTCTCTGTCTCTCTCTGTCTCTCTGTCTCTGTCTCTCTCTCTGTGTCTCTCTGTGTGTGTCTCTCTCTGTCTTTCTCTGTCTCTCTCTCTGTCTCTTTCTCTCTGTCTCTCTCTCTCTCTCTGTCCCTCTCTCTGTCTCTCCGTGTCTCTTTCTCTCTCTCTGTCTCTCTGTGTCTCTTTCTCTCTGTGTGTGTGATTCTTTCTCTCTCTCTCTCTCTCTCTTTTCTCTCTTTTTCACTCTCTTTCTCTCTCTTTCTTTCTCTCTCTCTCTCTTTCTCTCTTTTTCTCTCTTTTTCTCTCTCTTTCTCTCTCTTTCTTTCTCTCTCTCTCCATCTAAATATATATATATTGTGTGTATAATATATCTTTATACATTTGATTTTGCCAAGTTACAATAGGCGTGGATGCTTTTATAACTCTGTATACTTAGTTAACCAACTGCCCTTTAAATCCGGAAATGTTAATAAGCTGGTTTGAAAAATAATGATGTTGTGATATGCTTTGCAGCCACTGTAAACATTGCTATGAAGATATTAATTTAATCTTCCTAACAGATGTTTGAGTTGGCAAGAACAGCAGGTTTTATCACAACTGTATCCAAAGCTTGAGATACTAGTTTAACTTTTTCTGTAAATGCTGTATGATGTTAGAGTCTAGGTTAATTAATGAACAAGTGTTTAATTGGGCTGAAAAGAACAGCAGGATGTTCATTAAATATTTATTTCGATATCAGTATGTTATGTAAATGTTCCCGTCATCAAGATAATACACATTATACCCACAAGATTATGATTTTTTGTTCAGTACAAATATATACTGAGTTTGCTGAAAGGCGAGTAGAGCAGATAATACCTACTTATATTACGTAATGTTGATTTTTTTTATGTATGGGCGTACTTGATATCACTAAAGGTATAACAACTGAAATGACAACCTCAAGGAAAAGCTGTGGCACTGTTATTGAGCAAATTCAAATATGAAATTTCGATGTATAGGAGTGAGGTTCGATGCAAAAACCTCACCTTATTGGTGCTAAAATAGGTGTCGTCGACGTTGCAAACAAATCCTCATCAACAAAACCTGTTGAAGGAAAAAATTGCAAATTTAAAGCAATCAGGGACACAGTTTTGATAAAAGTTGACAGACAAGCGCGGAACAAATAACAAGAACATATTTTCAAAAATATAAATAAAGAAATGTGTAAAAGATCATTAGTACTGATTGCATGGTACATATTCCATTTGGTGTTTATCGACATTAAGAACCCCACATCCGTAGTAATCAATACTGGTAAACATGTACTGCATCTGTAGCAGTAAGATTTCTACTTCCCACAGTTCTGTCAGTCTGTCTCCCTGTCTCTCTTTCTCCCTTTTACTTCTTCCTCTTTCTCTCATTCCTCTTTCAGTTTGTCAGTCTCTTTTTTGACAAGGGCAAAGTCAACACAAGTGAAAAAAATATTTTCAGAACTATTAATGAATTAATGCTTTTTAAGGACTATTAACAGAGTTAATTAAATGATTGATTTCCTGTTGTCTGTTCTCTATGATGTTTGTCAACGTTGCTCATTCCTCAAGCTAAGTTACCAAAATACGTATATGTATATATGTATATATATGTATAAATATGTACTTATATGTATGTATATATATATATGTATATATATGTATATCTATGTATATATAGTAAATATGTATTGCAATTGTAACGTTTCTACTGCCCTCATTTTCTCTCTGTGGGTTTTTCACTCATTCACTCACTTTCTCTAGCTAATTTTTGTTCACCTCGGATACTATCTCTAACAAAGTCAGTCTGTCCATCTTTGTCTTTATCTTTGTCTCTGTCTTTGTTTCTCTCACCCTGATTCCCTTTTTGCCTTTTCTTCCTATATGTCTGTCTGTCTGTCTTCTTTCTCGTCCTAGGATCCTTTTCTACATCCCTCTCTTTTTCTATTTGTTTTTGTGTGTTTTCTCCTTCATATTCTCTATCTTCCTCTGCCTGTGTGTCTGTGTGTCTCAGTCTCTCTCTCCCCCTTCTCTCTCTCTCTTTCTCTCTCTCTCTCTCTCTCTCTCTCTCTCGTTTTCCTTCATTTTCTCTTTTGTTTCTCTTTCTGTTGTTCTTTCTTTCTGTTCTCCTTTCTGTCACCGCAATATATGTCGCAGTGTCTGTCTGTCAGTCTGTCTATCTATCGGTCTGTCTCACTCTCTCTGGCCTGCTCTGTTTCTCTTTAACTCCCTATCCTAATCTCACTGTCTGTCTTGTTGTCCTTAAACTTTATGATAAGAAATTTATACGGTTTACTTTCAGACCATTAATTTGTGGTCCTTAATGTTGGCTATCCGGCAAACAAATGCATTAATACAATTCAAATAATTTATAGCGGCATAAAAAAAGAGCACTTAATTCTCAAGGGTAAGCCCGTAAGGGCAAATACCGTTTGCTGTGCCAGGAACATCACACATTTAATTCAGTGTAAACTACTTTTTCTAAAAGGAGAATAGTACTAAGACGGCAGCTGCGAGTGAGTCTGCGATGCCTGCTACAACCTGGGTATATAATAACAATCTGAATAATATCGGAGCCTGGCTGAACTGCGTGAGCCAGTACAAAGGCTACAAAAGATCATCAAGATCTGCAAGAACCAACGCCCAGCTCGTAACTTAAAGCTCACCAAGTTGTCCTTGAAAAAACACGTTCTCCGCGCTGTCCCTTTCGAGAAAGGAATTGTTTTTTGTATGATGAAGACCGCAGATTATGAGGAAAAGATAAAGACTATCTTGGGCTGCCCCAATTTGAGGAGGTGAATACCACGAGAAGAAATGGGAAGGATATGACCTTGAAAGAAAAAGAACGAATCCAGGCTAAGCTGACTTCCATGAAGAATGCTGGCAAGATCGATGACGAGCTGTTCAAAAGATCAAGCCTCGGGGAAGCCAACCTCCCAGATTGTCTGGTTTGGCGAAGGTGCACCGCATTGCGCCTAGTGCTCTCCATGCCGGGATCGTCCTACTACAACGTGGCATTACAAGTTGCTGAATGGTTGGCAAAGATACCAGAAGCCCAAATCAACTCATCCATAAAACAAGTTGCAGATAATATCAAATCACTGGAGCGGGCCGAGAACGAAGAATTGGTATCATTCGATGTTAGTGCACTCTACACAAATCTTCCCTTGAAGGAGGCAATTGAGCTTGCAGCTGATCTTCTTTATGACAGTGAGCATGAACAACCACTTGTCGACAAACAAACTTTCATTGAGCTACTGGAGCTCTCGTCATTAGATGTTATCATGTCGACACATCACGGCTACTACAAGCACGTTGATGGCCTGGCAATGGGTTCTCCAATGCTCCTTACATCGCTAACATCTGGCTCACGAAACGTGACCCTGAGATTCAAGATGATGCACGATTATATAAATGATACATGGACGACATCCTGACCATCATCATGAGAAACAGGATTACAACAGAACTAGAACGCATCAACTCACTACACCCACAGTTGAAATTCACCATTGAGCGTAAATCTGATGGTTGAATGCCTTTCTTGGTCCTGTGTATCGTACATACTGAATGTCGAGCGTATACCACATGGTAAACGAAACCAACTGACACAGGCCTGGTGATGAATTTTCAAGCGCACTCACCAAAGAAATACAAGCGAGCGGTAGTACAAGGCATGATACACAGGATCTACTGAGCATATAGTACGTGGGAAACATTCACTGAAAGTATCCAGCGAGCAAAGGCCATCCTCGAGTTCAGTCAATACCTGCCTGCATTTTATGACAGTATCATCTCTGCAAACCTGGAGAAGATTATCAGGAGCAGCAAAACACCACTACCATCACTGGCCCCAGCAACAACCCAGGAGTCGCCAGCGGAATCCCGTCAACTGTACATGCTATCAGTTTAATACAGAGCCAGGGTCACCGTCAACTTAGAAGACTGAGCAAGCTGCCTATCCCTATCAGAACAATGCATACCCTACGGAAAATGAAGACCATGATGCCATCTTTAAAGCTGTCGGTTGCTACACTTTTGCGCAGCCATGTTGTCTGCAAGATAACATGCCCTGGATGCGAGTCCAGCTATATCGGCCAGACTGTTCGACATCTGAAGTCACGACTTGCAGAACATCGGAAGATCAACACTACCGTGGGAGCACATTTTAACAACAACATCAACACTGAACCAATCGCTGATAACGTGTCCATCCTCTGCTCCAGTTTTTATTGACACTCGAAGCACTATGCATCAAAGAACACCGGCCAAACCTGAACACCCGCAATGAATATAAAAGCAGTACCCTCACCCTGAGGATGTTCTGAGCTTTTGTTATTGATATCACAGTTCAACCATTAACTTGATTTGTAAAAACAATCTATTTTCTCTTTTTGATATAAAAAAATGTTCTGATAATGAACAAAAGCGAAAGTATACTAAACAACAAATATTGACGTTCTCCATTATGTCCAAAGTAGTAATAGTAGTAGTAGTAGTTGTTGTAGTAGTAGTAGTAGTAATAATAATAATGATAATAATAATAATAACATTAACACAGCTTTAATATTATTAGTTGGAATATAAGTGACATAAAAAAGCTTGACATTATAATCAGAAAACTTTTAATTGAAAACAGAATACACTATCCGAAGGCAAATGTTGCATTTGTACTTGCTCAGAAACATTGGTGGTAGGGAAATGAAGTAGTTGGGACGTGCGTACAAATTCTCTACTATAGTAGAGAATTTGTATGCATCTAGGGAGTCCTATAGCTATAGGGCTCCCTAGATATCCAAGTTTAAAGAGGGTTGGATGCTCGAGCTGGTATTGAAACATGACAGTCAAAACAAAGTTGCTCACTGTTGTGAAAAAAAGCGAGAAAATTAAAGGATATTGCCAAGTAAAACGGCACCAAATCATGTGGTGAAATCTGAAGGAAAAGGCCACAGGGAAAATATGCACACCAAGCCAGAAAGCCGATGTTGATTCTTTTTACACCCATCAATGGCTGAGAGGCGCAGGGCTAAAGGCTATTGCCGAAGGGTTCATCGTGGCAACACAGGATTAAAGCTTGTTTCCAAGGAACTATCAGACAAATTTAATCCAAAATGTTGCTGCCCCGAACTGTAGGTTCTGTGATAAAAGAGTTGAGACAATTAATCACCTTATTTCGGGATACCCAATTCATACAGCGAATGAATATAAGAATAGGCAAGATCGTGTGGGGCAGTATATTCATTGAAAGGTTTGTAGGGATTATGGTATTGAGGCTGGAAAAAATGGTCTGAACATAATGCTCCAGCTGTTGTTTCTACCAGCGATGCCACCATTTACGAGACCTCCCCATAAGAAGGAACTGGATTATAGAGGCCAGTAGACCTAAGGTTGTAATTGAACGTATGACGATAAACTGCTTCTGATTATGGAGTTTTAACGTGGGAGAATGAGGCTACCCATTGCCACAACTACCTCCAGGTCACCCTTGTTCAAAATGTAGCACCTGTTAGCCAACTCCGAAGCCTTGAAATACCCGGTTGACATCCGGCGGAGTTATGTCTGTCCGCATGGACATACCGGGTGGACATAGAAATTCCAGCTGGTGCTTGGCGTGGGATATCTAACCCAACCGCAGTTGTAAATTCTAGGTTGACATCTGGCGGGATGTATCTGTGTCTTATAATCAGGAGTAGATCTTTAACGTTGGTTGGCAATAGTCCTAGAAATAGTCTCGATAAAAATACTAGGGATAGAAAACCTTACACAAATCAACCTCTTTGAGTGTAAAATGAATAGATACAATTTGAAAATTAACGACGTGAATGGAACCGGAGCTGAGAGCGGTGAAGATGCCACGTCCGGCAGGTGTCCCTTAGGCGAGCAGCAAGGACCCAGTCGTCAACCTACAGCTGCAAGAACGGGATTGAAAAAAGAAATAGACAAAGCTGTAATAGAGGGTTACTTTTTGAATAGACCTATTGATGAAGAAGGAAAGCCAGTCAGAGGCTAAAGGAAAAGATAAAACTAAATCGTGGAGTTGGCTTATAAATGGGGAGTTGAAAGGCTGTACAGAGGCTCTTATTTTCAGTGTCCAGGAGCAAGGCCTCAGGACGAACTATTAAATTCCGTTTAGATAGGACCAGTGAATCTCCTTTTTTCCCGTTTATGCAACGAGAAAAGTGGAACTGTTTCATATATTGTTAGTGAATTCAGGATTCTCACACAAAGAGAATATAAGCATCGCCATGATAATGTTGCAAGATATGTCTGGATTTTACCATCCAGTGCGATAGTCATATCGGAGCAAGTAGGCCTGATATTGTAGTGATAGATAAAATAAAACGGGAAGTGGAAATAATGGATGTAGCAATACCAGGAGATGTGAGGGTGAATGAAAAAGAAAGAGAAAAGACAGCAAAGTACAGAATCTTGAAGGATGAAATAGCAAGAATGGGGGAGATGAAACAAGTGACTGTGATTCAGATTGTGGAAGGAGCTTTGAATGCTGTCAGTAAAAACTTTGACAAATTTGTAAGAGATATAGGGATCTACATGAAAATTGAAACGCACAGAAAACAGCTTTGTTAGGAACAGCGCGGATATTAAGACTTGTACTTGACTGCTAAATCCAAAGGAGAAGGAATGTGTGGTTGCCCATACAACTTGTTGTTGTACGTGATCACATATAAAATAACCGAGAAGAAAGATTAATCTCGAGATCTTGAATTAATAATAATAATAAACAAAGTTCATGTCCAGCATGACAGCCCACACAGGGAGATGGTATTCACCTGCCGGACGAGAAATCTTAACCCCGGCTACCGACCAGTAGCTTTAGAGGTTAAGCACCTTCCTCAATATGTTGGTAGTTCCAATGATGGTAGATGTTTGGAGTCCACCCAAGACATCAGGGATGCCCAACTCTTTCAAACTGCGCTCCAAGCGCTTCGTCACCACTCCTAAGCTTCCCACGACGATTGGGACAACGCTGGTACATACACTATGTAACTTTCGGATTTGTTGGGCCAAGGGAGAATACTTAGTGACCTTTTCTTCTTCTTTAGCTGTCACATTTCGATCGGAAGGCACAGCAAAATCTACAACCAGCCATCTCTTCTTAGTGCGGTCA
>RDPX01000019.1:744617-756806 GCA_003991215.1 Morbakka virulenta
ACTACTACTACTACCACGACTACTACTACTACTACTACTACTACTACTACTTCTACTACTACTACTACTACTACTACTACTACTACTTCTACTACTACTACTACATTTCAGTAGCCTGACGATGAGAGAAGTATCTCTCGAAACGTAGCTCTGAAAAAGCCTACGATTCATGACATGGTAAAGCTCTAACATCTACTACTACTACTATTACTATTACTACTACTACTATTACTACTACTATTACTACTACTATTATTACTACTATTATTACTGCTACTGCTTCTACTCCCACTATTGCTGCTGCTACTACTCAAACTTTTACTACAGATATTACTTCTAATACTACCACTGCTACTACAACTACTTTTACCACTGCTACTACTCATATTATTGCTAATATTACTACTACTATTACTATTACTGCTGCTACTACTCCTAATACTGGGTGCTGGGTCCTTATTTACAGTAAAGAAAGAGAAAGATATGTAATATCTCACTGAGTATCTTTTGATGTTTGTTAATTGATGTGACAAAATGCGACGTTTCTACCAGTTTAGTCTTTATCCAGTTCAGTGATGGCCTTGATAAAAAGCATTTCGGGTGAAACATATTCCACCCCTGTTTTCACCTACTTGTTGTGTTATAATCTGGGTTTTATACAGATTACAAGCGATACATATTAAGAACACAAATGACAAAATCAAGACGTCAAGAGAATGCAGCATCAAGGCTGACAAATATGTCGAGGAACCAAGAGCTGACTTCCATTTCCTGTAAAAGGAAATTAAAAAATTACTACTGATATTGCTATTCTTAGAGACTACATCATGTACAGAAGATGTGAAAGCCATTCAACATCTATTATTTTAGACGGTTTCTTCACAATTTCCTTCTCTAAAATTGGGATGTGACTAGTCTCTGGGAAGCTCATTTTGTTGCTTTATTAAAAGAGACTTTGCTGATCTTGTGACTTTTGTTGTTATAAGGACGGAAAAATAGAACTTTCCCAACTTTGTAATAAGGTATTTATCATCCCGTAGATACAGTTTTATGCAGTATTTTCCCCTGGAGAAGATTCCTTAATGGGTTATCACATTGTATATGCACGACCTGTCTGCTTTGCGACAACTTCTGTTATTACTTTGCAGTAAATAACTGGTTTAGGTAACCAACCAAGATGCGAAAATTGTTTTCTTCAGAAAACGCTTACACGCCAAAGGGTCTTTTAAACTTACGTTAATTCTTTTAAAAAGCAATAACTATTGGAAGCATGGAGTTTTACTTTAAAAAGCAATCATACAACGAAAAGTGTTTTACTGTGTATAATTCTAAGTATTCCCTACAAACATAAGAAAACAAACAATTTCGAGATTTCTGTTTTCCGACGACCTTATCACAAAGGATCATCTCGGAGCCTTTTTAAAAAGAGCGGAATAACAAGGAACTGCGGCATTTTGCTTTGTTTTACTTGCTTCTAGACTGCTTCTGTATATTTATATTTATATTTATATTTATATTTATATTTATATTTATATTTATATTTATATTTATATTTATATTTATATTTATATTTATATTTATATTTATATTTATATTTATATTTATATTTATATTTATATTTATATTTATATTTATATTTATATTTATATTTATATTTATATTTATATTTATATTTATATTTATATTTATATTTATATTTATATTTATATTTATATTTATATTTATATTTATATTTATATTTATATTTATATTTATATTTATATTTATATTTATATTTATATTTATATTTATATTTATATTTATATTTATATTTATATTTATATTTATATTTATATTTATATTTATATTTATATTTATATTTATATTTATATTTATATTTATATTTATATTTATATTTATATTTATATTTATATTTATATTTATATTTATATTTATATTTATATTTATATTTATATTTATATTTATATTTATATTTATATTTATATTTATATTTATATTTATATTTATATTTATATTTATATTTATATTTATATTTATATTTATATTTATATTTATATTTATATTTATATTTATATTTATATTTATATTTATATTTATATTTATATTTATATTTATATTTATATTTATATTTATATTTATATTTATATTTATATTTATATTTATATTTATATTTATATTTATATTTATATTTATATTTATATTTATATTTATATTTATATTTATATTTATATTTATATTTATATTTATATTTATATTTATATTTATATTTATATTTATATTTATATTTATATTTATATTTATATTTATATTTATATTTATATTTATATTTATATTTATATTTATATTTATATTTATATTTATATTTATATTTATATTTATATTTATATTTATATTTATATTTATATTTATATTTATATTTATATTTATATTTATATTTATATTTATATTTATATTTATATTTATATTTATATTTATATTTATATTTATATTTATATTTATCTTCTTCTTCTTCTTTCTCTTTCGGCTGCTCCAGTCAGGGGTCACCACAGCGGATCATGCATGTCCATTTGGTTCGGTCCTCAACGTCATCTATTCTCACTCCCAGCGCCCTCATGTCCTCTTCAATTGCATCCATGTAACGTCTCCTTGGTCTTCCTCTTTTCCTTCTCCCAGGCAGATGCATCTCTAACATTCTTCTTCCGATATAGTTCTCTTCCCTTCTCATCACATGTCCAAACCATCTAAGTCTTGCCTCTCTTTATTTCAATCCTAATCTTCTAACATGTTCTGTTCCCCTGATGTACTCATTTCGGATTTTGT
The DNA here is from genome assembly GCA_003991215.1 of Morbakka virulenta. Lineage (NCBI taxonomy): Eukaryota > Metazoa > Cnidaria > Cubozoa > Carybdeida > Carukiidae > Morbakka > Morbakka virulenta. Next base: position 747,438 of record RDPX01000019.1, read on the forward strand.
CCAGGCGTGTGACCCCAAGCGTGAGTAAACAGATTTCATTCTTGGATGTTGTAGAATAATAATTTAAAAGTTAAGTTGCTTTCCCATTTCTCACAGCTAAAACTCGTTGATTTTGTGCTATCCCGTTGTGCACTAAGACTTAATTTCTCCAATCGACTGTCATCTAGAATGCTGCAGAGGTCAGCCACTATGAAGCCAATTCATATGTTTGACATGTTTTATTAAGCTGATCTTAATATATGCCATGATTAATATTTCTGGAATCTAATTTTCATTTTTAAAGCTATTGCGACACGTAACGAAACTCATTTTCTTGATAAGGTTTCCTTATGTACCAGAGATTAAATATATTAATCCGGAGACACAGTTGAAAAAACCAACAAAACAACTCCTAGAATTGTTTAACATTGCCCCCTTGTTTTCATCTGATGCATTATTTCGAGTACCACTCAAAAAATAATCATGGAAATATGGCAGCTGTTAAAGTGTACCCATGTTTACGCTTGCACTCAAATCGAAGTATTGCTTTAAATAATAAAATCACCGCAAAATCAAACGAAATTAGCTTCAGGTATTTCGATTTTTTCAGCCAAATGTTCTTTCAATTTTCTCTTTAATCTTTCACACTAATAATAAAATGTGTAATAACTATTGTCCGAATAACTGTGCAAAGAAAGATCAAGAGAGATTGAAAAAGCTGATCGTCTTAACAGATTGTGTAAAGGAATATAGGTTGCCTGATGAAGAGGAGTTTACTTAAAACAACCATTCCAAAGGTTAGGTTCCTTTATGTCAAAGAGCCTTATTTGAGATCTTCAGAGAGATTCTGAGGAAAACTCTGGTGATCCGATCATTTCTCTGGCTTTATCTTATTACTTTGGATCTTCGCCATTGTTTTATGATTTGCACATAAATGAACTCGGTCACACACAGGCATATAACTTTATTGACAATATTGAAATAATCTACAAATTATAGTTGCGTTTCTTACTTCTGCTTTCATGAAAATACAACCCTTTTATACTGCAAAACAACAGAATTCTAATTTGATATTTTTTGTTGTTATTTAAGTCAAACTGTTGTTTCATTTACTTTGGCTTGAAATTTGTTAACTAATACATTTGGATTACATCCTTTTGCCTTGTCACCCACAGGTATGCCAGCTTTTCGTGCAATTTAGGTTTGCTGTAAAGAAATTGACAAAGTGAATTAGTTTTTCTAAAAATTAAAGGATTAATGCAATTAGAAAAACTCAATAAACTAGAAACCTCAGAAAGGGGAAAAGTGGTTGTAAGGTAAAGACGACACAGCTTAGCTGAAGCAGTCTCATGATTAGCCTGCTTATAGGCGAAAAAAGCTACATTTTTCGACAGCAAAAATTTGCACCTTAGTTACATAGATGCTTTTGTGTCGATAGCAGCCTTAACAAGACAAGGGACATATACCTGGGAAACGAAAAGGACAAAAGGTTGTCTAGCAAAGCTAAAATTTCTCTTGTTTCCGTTAAAGATCATTGCCTGTCATTTGGCCTAGCAACATTACTAAATCTTTTACAATTTTACTACGTTCCAATAAAGCACAGATATAGGTTGAATTTAAAAAAATGAATTAATGAATAAAAAGTAGCTTAAATAAATTGGGTTTTAACTAGCCTAAATGACTGTTCAGTCCATCTGAAAGAAGCAAAATTAGCAGTGCCTCAAGAGAAGGCGATTCTCTCGAGGGACTGCTAATTTGGAAGACGTTCAAACGTATCCTAGTCTTTGATATGGAAGAGATCCAAGGAAAGCCGGTGAAACTGTTTTTTTAAGATTGATAATCAAGCCCATCTGTTCTATCAACTACTATTTTATTGTGATGTAAAGGGCATAACTTAATAATTTATATGTGTATATACTCAGCTTACTAGATAAAACAAAGCCGTTGTTAGGTGGTGTACAATCACCTGGTTGTAAATGGAGATAGTGTTATTTCTTTTCGGCAGTTGTATTGGAATGTTCTTATTTTCGCTGGCAGACAACCATTTTTTAAATTATATTGTCTTTTGCATTGATATGTCACTCACATTTTATAGAAGATAAGATTCCAGGGAACTGAGTTTAAGCAATAATTTTTGTATCCCAATTTTATATCTATCTTAACTTGACGTGATAAACACATAACAAAATCCGAATAATAACTTATTTTGATCTTATAAAGTATATTTCGAGATCTTTATCGACAGCTATAGATCATCAGCTATATACAAGATAACTTTTGTATCGAAACTAAAGTTTGGAGACTTAAAAAAGAATATCAAGAAAATGATTCTAATTACTTTTAGCTCTTTAAACCAGTGTTTATAGATGGAGAAAGACGTGCATAAAATGCTTCCAAGAATAACAACTGAAAGAAATTAGAAAGAACAAAGTTCTTTGTGTGTTCATTTATTTCCAACTTAAATAACGTGTCTGTTGCCTGAGGGACACTGAACATTCTAAAGTCACGAAAAAATGACTAGCACTGAGACAAATGTAGAAATATTGATTGGTCGTTGCAAGCACTACGTTCAAGTAAACTAACCATTAGAAGACGATCAGCTCTACCGTACTCCTCACCACACCATAGACATTTAAGCTTGTCCATAAAGAAGACGTTACCTTTAAATGCCATATCATAGATCGTTTTTCTGATGGTAGTGTCCATTTTCAGGACATTTCAATCAAAAGGACTGAAATGACCATTTGTAAAACAAAAGCACACACACTGTCTAATCCTTAGTTTACTTGAACACGGTGCTTCAACTTCTTCTTCTTCTTCTCTCGGCTTTTCCCTCAGGGGTCGCCACAGCGGACTAACGCTCTCCAACTCTGTCTGTCGGTCGTGTCGTCTGAGGAGGCTCCAACCACCCTCATGTCATCATTCACCGAGTCAGAGAACCGTCTCTTTGGTCTCTCACGCTTCCTCTTCCCCGGTGGTGTCATTTCCATTACCTGTTTTCCCACGTACTCTTCGTTCCGTCGCATTACAAGCCCAAATCACTTCAACCTGGACTCTCTCAACTTCTCCCCCAGTCTGTCCACCCCCAGTGTGTCTCGCACTGTCTCATTTCGGACTCTATCCATCCTTGTTTTCCCAAGGGAGAACCGCAACATCTTCATTTTGTTTACTTCCATCCTCTTTTCTTGCCATTTCGTCACTGGAACTGTTTCCATGCCATACATCATACCTGGTCTTACCACTGTCTTATGTATCGCTCCCCTAACTTTATTTGGCATGTTCTTATCACACAGGACACCTGTCACCTTACGCCAACCGCACCAGCCTGCCTGCACTCTCCTCTGCACCTCTCGTTCGCAGTCCCCGCTATTCTCCAGCGTCGATCACAGGTACTTAAACTCATCCTCTTGCTTGATCTTGCTTCCGTCTATGACTATCTGTGTTTCACTCTCTCGATCATTTAGACACAAAAACTCCGTCTTTGGCCTGCTTACTCTCAACCCTTTCCTCTCCAGTGCATATCGCCATCTTTCCAGTTCCTGTTCTACCTCCTGTTTTGTACGGCAGCATAGTACAATATCGTCGGCAAACATCATGCTCCATGGTGGTTCCCTGCGTACTTGCACAGTAAGGTTGCCCATTATCATAGAGAAGAGGAAAGAACTGAGTGTGGAGCCCTGATGTAATCCTACTTCAGCCCTGAAACCCACCGTTGTTCCCATTGGACACCTAACCACAGTCTTGCACTCTGAATATATGTCTTGAACTGCTTTGATGTACTTTTCTGGGACTCCTGAGGATCGCATGCAGTACCACACTTCTTCCCGGGGAACCCTATCATAGGCCTTTTCTAGGTCTACGAAAACACATACTGGTTGTTGCTGTCCCTCCCTAAACGTCTCCATCAGCAATCTCAGGGCGAAAATTGCATCGGTGGTGCCTTTACCTGGCATAAAGCCAAACTGTTCCTCACTGATACTGACAATCCGCCTCAGTCTGGCCTCAATAACTCTCTCCCACAGTTTCATGGCATGACTCATGAGCTTGATACCGCGATAATTTCCACAGCACTGTGCATCCCCCTTTCCTTTGTAGATGGGGATCAGGGTACTTTTCCTCCACTCAGCTGGCATTGGTTGCCCCTGCATGATCTTGTTAAAGAACACGGTGCTTCAACGACCAATCAATATTTATACACTTGTCTCAGTGCCAGTCTTTTCTTAGTTACGTTAGCATGTTCGGTGACCCTTCGGCAACAGATACATTATTAAGTTGTGGATAATTTTTTATTTCCATATTAGGGATTTTCTTAACCATTTCTCTCCTTATGCTTTTGTTTTGATACAAAAGTTATCTTGAGCTCTGCTTTATTTGTTACATCTATAGCTGATGATGGCTATCAAACATGACGAAATAAACTCTATAAGATCAAGATAAATTTCCCTTTAATTTTCTATCATAAAATCAGGAAGATGTTATTATTCGGGTTTTGTTTTGTGTCATCCAATCTTATATGTATGTCTATGTATATAAATATATAAATATATATATATATATATGTATATATAAATATAAGTATATGTATATATACGTATATATATTCACGTGTATACATATATATATATAAACATATGTATAGACGCAAATATCTATATGTAGACATAAACAGTTATTAACTGTTAGGAAGAGCAAAACTTAGTCAATAAATTTTTAGCTGAAATACAGGCTTGCAAACGCAAATAGAAAAAAGAGTGAAGTTTCTTGGAAGCATCTCACTTGAATGCTGTGACACTGGTGTAACACTGGTGTAACAGCATGTCGGAATCCACCTTAAATAGCAAGAAAGGAATGAGCACTTTTACAGTGTAAGGTGTTTAGTTGTTAATAACAACATCTCTTGGACTTCATGCTACAAAGTTTTATTAATTATATGCTTACCCCTGGCCGCCTTCATTTCATCATAACAGTGATAGTAAGTGGGAAAGGCTTGTTTAATAGGGTTTCCAATCTTTGTTTTATTACTGTCAAAAAAGATTGAGAAAGTATTCGATAAAAGCATTTGGCTTCAATTGCAATGGGATACGAGGGGAAGGGGGCAACGTGTGTATTTGACCTGTTGAAATCTTAAGACTGGGAACCAGAGATAAGCTAGGGACACATCTAAATGAACAAGGAGTGCCTAAAAAATATGTAAGGTTATTGAAGCATATGTTTGCTATTTTAGAAGCGAGAGTCAGAGGAAAAATTTAAAGACAGCGGAAAGGTTTGAAGTAAAGGTTATACCAGGAGAGAGCTTTGATACCATCTGTGCAATGCAGAAAATTATGCACGGACGTAAAATATGAAAAGCTTCACCTTGAAAATGATGTTTGGTTATAATATCGTGAAATAGAGGTTAGGTCAATTGAAGAAAGAGACTTAAATATGCAGGACAGGAGAAAATAACCAGTTTCAAGAAATATTAAACAATGTAAACAATCTAGTTTCTTAGACTTTTAATGAAATAGAAAAAACATCTGCAATACTGTGCAACGCGAAAGAGTCGGCTACGTTGGAATGGTATTTAGCGATCGAGGTTAGAAAACAAAATTGTCTTGAAGAAAAATTCTTGGACGTTAGCACTAGGTAGATTGTTTGCCAACTTCAGGTCAGAGAACTGTTTTGGGTCCATGCTAAGATTTTTTTCGTGATAAATCTGCTTCAGAACCTAAGAATCAAAAGCAATATTTAGCTGTTTAATAAAGCAGTTTTGAGTTGTAAAAAGGTAAAAGTTTTAAAATTGTTAATGAGTATTTTGGGGGTCAGTTAGTGAATGAATAAGTAAAAAAAGGCGGAAGATACAGTAGGCTGTTGTAAGATCTGGCCGGTTGTCACAATAAATTGCATGATTAAGCCTTCTCGCAGTTGCCTCAACCGGGTGAACCAGGTGGTCATAACCACAACAAATTAGATTAATCGCATGGTCATGAAGTGTATCATGCACTGGATTAATCAAGATATGAGTGCTGATTGATAGAATTGGTTTCTAAAAACTTGATCTGTTTTTTATGTGAATTATGGAAATCGATAAAAAGTAATTTACTACTTTCGTATCTTGGTTTTTTGTAATTTGCCTTTCTTGCCTTTAATAAAGAGTTACCACACTCGATCTTTAATTGTTTGAGCGAGCGAAAACACTATACTACAGCATTTGTTTTGGGAAAGAGTACTATAGTAAGCCAGTAGTCATATTGAGTAATATTGAGTAATATTTTGAGTAGTTAATAATAGTATTAATAATAGTATATGTTGGAGTATAAGTGGAATTCCCAGAGCCTTAAAACTGTTCAAAATTTTAAATAGTACCAGATATAAACAAATGTATTGCACAATTTTTATTGATATTAATACATGATTAATATTTGCAGATTTGCTCGCTCGAACACGTTCCACACTTGTGTGGACGCCTATTTCCTGGTTCTTATTTTGATTTGCGTAAAGAAGCATTTTACAAAGACTAAGCTTTACAGATGTTATCAAGATATCACAGAGATTCTGCTTTTACATATTTCTTCTGGAATTTGTTCCCCTCGTTTCTTTCATAAATGTAGGTTACAGACGTTGTTGTCGAAAAGTTTAACGTGAGAATAACAAGATGTAGATAGCTTTTGTTACATCGATTTCTAATGACGTTAAATTTTCCCATTGAATTGGAAAAAATTATAGAAAGTAATCCGGACAGAGGGGAAAAGGGATTACGATTCCTGGCGAATAGAAACAGAAACATAGCTGATATTTCGATTATTCAGTAGGTAGACATTTCTATAGTCTATTTGTAATGTTCAGTTTACTGTACAAGAAAATAATAATATTCAGTAGTATATTAAGATGTTTAGGCTAACATTACAATTCAGATACTTTATAGAAGGAAGTACATTGGTCTTTCTAGTGGAAGGCCAAAACATGATTACCACTGGTGACCCAGTGTTAAGGTATTGAAATCGTTTGCCAAACTTGGATGAAAAATAATGGATTTTATTGACATACGACTAGATCGTGCCGCTGCTAATACCAAAATTCATTAGATTCGTGCTGTTATTGCATCGCATTGTTTCAGTTAGGTGTAATATTTAGCCTTAATATTTAAACAAAATTTCATTGTTGGTTATTGCTGCATCAGTGAACACAAGGTAAATATTTATAGATTATATTGGAAATAAAATGTAAATGTTATAGGTGACATTCATTCTTCAATGTACAGTACCTTGCTTTTAACCATAATGTTTCAGCTTTCATACAGCCAAACGTTTGATTAGCAAAAACATCGAAAACGTTTGCCTGCTCTTGAGGATCTAGGGAACGGGTCAGCCTTTCAAGGTTTGACATAAAATTCGTAAATGAATAAAAAGTCGTAGAAATGTGTAGACAGTTCTAAATAATTTCATGTACAGAAAAGGCACGAGAGACGATGAAAACTTTCTAAATATAACCGTCAGGATTGAATGATCTCAATTTGAATGATTTGTTTTCTTTTAGAATAAGGGCCAAAATAAAGAAGTGTTGCCAAGAGAATTCGGCGATTGGTTGTTACAAAATACCTATTCTTCAAACTTCCTTTTATTTAAAAATTAATGAGTTTAGTCCTGGACCTTAGAGTGTTAACCATTCCTTTGTTTTGCCTGCTAATAACGTTCGCACAGAAACTCTGTTGCCCTTTATTGAAACCAATTTCTTTCATTAGTAAAAAAATTGAAATAAACTGTTTGTCCATTTGTTTTTAATTAGCATTTATGGCATTGGTCTTGACTGCTTTGATAATAAGTTTTGACATAAACGATCACAAAGAAAGCATGAAAACCCGTGGTATTTAAGAATCTTTTCACTTGAAAATTCGGTACGTATAAACAAGAGAAAAGATATGTTTCTACTAAGGTAAACCTTGAGGCAGAAAAGAAACGCGATACACAGTAAGTCCCAGAAGTTGATTTTATCAACTTTGGTTTTATCTCCCATCGGACAATTTACTTGGAAGCCTGTCTCCTGAAAATGCCAAATCATTTAAGCTCAGCGTCAGTTCTAACTAATCAGAAAGGATGGTCATGAAATTGGACATACAAGTTGTAATTCCTTGTGAGTGGTCACATTTTCTAAGGAGGTTTATTTTTTATTCTATGTTGGATTGAACCTATTTTATCGCAGAGAACACTAACGATATTATAACTATTTTAATTTAATAGGGGTATTTAAATGAAAGAGTGTGGGGACAGGAAACGAGATTAGATGTTGTAGAGATATAACATCTTTTTCTTAAATTAGAAGGTTAATCTATATAAATCTTTAGGACAGGTGCTCTTGACTGAAACTGAATCTTTTTATGTCTTTTCTTTATAAAATTCTAGAAAACACCCTTTTTTATGATCATTGGCAGTATTTGGAAGTGAACTTATATGCTATATCGGATAACTTTTTTTCCAAAAGCTGTCGGATTTCCAAAATCCTCTTACAGAAGATGTCTTTATTGTGAAAATCTGTCAAGTATAGTATATATATTAGTTTTTATTTCTTTCAAAAGTTAGCTGAAGTACTACTAACGCTGGGGTTTTTAATAGCTTAGAATTAGACCAGCAGTACAATTAGGGTGCCTATTTCTTAGGGTAAGAAAGACTACGTTTTTCTTCATATTTAATAGCTAAAGAATTCGAACAAAGTGTTGTGTTTCTTTTCATATTAAGAGATACTAAAAATATCCCTCACTTTATCAAGCGCAAGATCTTGGGCTTTGGACACTTGTTAGATCTTCCTTGCTGTTGATTTATTGCACGACTGAGTTGTCAAGATACCTTTTGTGCTCTTTTACGAGATGTCAAATTGTTCTAAGATTTCATTTCCCGGTTGAAAAACTGAGTCGTCTTCAATAAGGTTTTTCAACTTTAGTAAGTGTATGACAAAATTTTCATGCTTAATAATTCATGAAGCTTTTTCGGATCTTTGCACTAGTATTGTGTTAATTGTCCACTATGCCAAGCACTTATAAAGTGGATAGACAAATACACACACAAATATATATATGTATATATATTTTCATTTTTTTTAGTTTTAACGTTATTTCCCCCCAGCAATTGGTGCTCAGACTGTGCCCTTCAGAGGGAATTTGATTTGGTAGTGAGGAATTTCTTTGCCGGACGCCCTTTCTGACGCCAACCAATGGCTTTTTTTTCAAGCTCCTCGACAGCTCGGGGAATCGAACTCGGAACTATTGGTTAACACAAATATATATATATATATATAAGATATGATAAGTTGGAAAGAATCAAAAAACTACACAGTCCATTTCGACAAGCCTGTTTCGTGATTTTATTCACTCTTCAGGAAGAGTGAATAACATCACGAAACCGGCCTCTCGAAATCGCC
>RDPX01000019.1:757111-770767 GCA_003991215.1 Morbakka virulenta
ATTCTTTCCAACTTATCATATCTTATATTACGCTCTGCATTTATGTATTGAGCACTTTAATACGGATAACCGAATCGAAAGCTTTATTTTTATATATATATATACTCAAGCTACAGACAGTACTGTTTCGCCCTTTGTGGGTTCATCAGTGCAGCACAGAGTTTCTGAGACATAACTCTCAGGCCATGTTGCCGGAGCAAACACAGCTTAAGAAGTTATTGTGGGATCCTGTCAGAGTGCTCAAACTACGCATGCGCAGTGAGCTCCGCATTACGCAAACGACAGGTTCCCATCTCAGAGAGAGTGCTCAACCAAACTTTCGTAAGGGAGCGTAATTACTCAAGCTACAGACAGTACTGTTTCGCCCTTTGTGGGTTCATATATATATTTAAAAGCAAAGTCTGAATATGAACATTTCCAAGATTTCAAAGTATTAAATACATGGAAATAGAATATTTTCATATTTTTCAGGAAATTTCAGGAATTTTATTGGTCATTCTCAACTAAATGTTTTACAAAGTTTTCTGCTAGTTATATAAAGAGTCCAGTTGCAAAGGCTAAGAGAAACAACAGTAATGAAAACTAAATAGAAAGAAAGTAAATTATGCAATTATTATTATGTTCTTTTGAGGCCATTATTATGTTTGTTGTTGGAGACAACCGTTTTATGCGAAAGGCTTCTAAAAAACAAAACCGTGACCGTGCTTCACTATTATTATTGATTTTGAAGTTATTTAGGACTGCTTCTGAATGTGTCCATTTCTATTCCAAACAGTTAGTTCATCATTACAGGACGCACATTGATAACAGCATATCTTTTTGTTGAAGTGTTTTTCCCTGTATAAAGATTCATTATAAATAAATTAAAAAAAAAATAAATAATAAAATAATTAAATAAATCATCAATGCTTGAGAAAGTATTGATTGCTTTGTGGAATAATTGACATTCCGGGAAATGAAAAGACATCGGCTGATATGCACCATGTTCATTTAAAGGTGTGATTAAATAATGATCTATTTTTTCCGACGTATTTCATAGAGAGTTATAAAATGAACGGATATCTTTGTGTATTTCTTTACCATTTAAAACATGACCTGAGCAAATTTTCTCCATTTTGACCAGCATACGGAAATTTTACAAAATTTTGTTAACGTCATTTTCTCACTACTCAGGCCCTGGTAATCGTTTCCAACGTTAGCTTTCAATCGGCAAAAAATCGAGTGAGTATCATACGTTGAAAAGTCTCTACAGGACATGAGCGATTTCATTTGCATACGTTAAGATGCTTAAAGGATATCTTACTTGAACAAATTTTTATTGTGAAACTACGTCTTTTCATTTATATTGAAGTGAAATTATCATGGAAGATTCTTTTCCAAATACGATGGACAGTTCTTTTAAGAGGCGCGGTCATGAACTAGGACGTAACGTCAAAAGATATATATCTTTAATCTTGCTCAAATAATTCAGGTTGAATATTGTGTATTTCATTTTATAGAGTAATAGTTATTTTGTTTGTATATATTCGTTTGTTTTTTAAAATGTCTTTCTCTCGATATCTTTAATGAGAATTTCCTTCATGAAATAGTATGCATAGCAGCTGAAAGATTGTGTAACGATAAACCTTCAAGTTACTGCAAACTATATCTATATCTATATTTATATCTATATCTATGTCTATATCTATATCTATGCCCATATATATATCGAACAAATACGATTTTCTCTATCCTGCTAAAGTAATGATTTTTCGAAAAATTTTTGAACTGCTCGGTCTAATGTGAAAATGTAATGCAAGACAAATAAAACGTTGAACACAGAAATTTTTAGAGATCAGAATTTTTATTTTACTCGCGAAAGATGGAAACATGGAGACATTTATTAGAATAGACAGGAATAGACAGGAACAAAAGTTCGAATAAGTAGTTTCCGTAGCTGAATTCTATTCGAATTTCATGTCTCGTTTTTCTTATACACGAGAATATCATTCCCATTGTATCATTCTGTTAACGTTCTTCACCTGTGGACTAAAAGATTTGGCTAATATGGTTATGTAGTTATGCAGTTATCTAGTTAGTTATATAGTTATGTAGTTAGTTATGTAGTTATGTAGTTATATAGTTTAATTATATAGTTACACGTTGGTCAAATAGAAAGTCCATTCTTTTCATTTCTTCCCCTTCCAATACATTTTTTATTGTATTCTCTGTAGTATCCTTCCTTTCTCATGCTTTTGGTAAAGAGTAAAGAGTACAGAGTACAGAGTTGCTCTAAAATATTAACGTGGGAGAGATAAAGAACGATATACCATNGTGGACTAAAAGATTTGGCTAATATGGTTATGTAGTTATGCAGTTATCTAGTTAGTTATATAGTTATGTAGTTAGTTATGTAGTTATGTAGTTATATAGTTTAATTATATAGTTACACGTTGGTCAAATAGAAAGTCCATTCTTTTCATTTCTTCCCCTTCCAATACATTTTTTATTGTATTCTCTGTAGTATCCTTCCTTTCTCATGCTTTTGGTAAAGAGTAAAGAGTACAGAGTACAGAGTTGCTCTAAAATATTAACGTGGGAGAGATAAAGAACGATATACCATAATAAGACGTTATCACAGATTATGCAGTATTACGCAGTATTCCCTCTTGCTCATGTCTTTCGTGAAAACGTATTGGTTACTGATTGGTTTATTCTTAATTAAGTTCTCTTCATTCTTAATCAGATTTTTCTTAAATATTTCTCACAAAAGATGTTACATTTTGCACAAAACCATTCCATATGTTAGCACTTCTTTCTTCTCTTTGAATGGAAAACAAAGTAAGCTGTACTCTCATAAATGCTTATATACAGCTGTATAAACATATAAATACGTACACAAATGCCTATTAGTGAGATGGAGAAAATTGTGGGGTATTTTACTAGATTCAGTTTGATCTCCTGAAACGTGTATATTAATTTCATTTTGCATTCCTTTTTGAGCAGTTATTTGTGACAATATTGAGTTGATGACTAATAGTAAGCAGTAGAAAAATTGTAGCGTGATAAAGTGGAAGTTGAAATTTCAAGGAAAACTCATTTATGAAAGCTCACTTAGTAGAACAGATGGCCTGGTTAACAGAAATTTCTGCTTTTAACTCTGTATGGATCTCTTACAAAACTTTGACTCTGTTTCATTGCGTTTTAACAGGCATTTTTATTTATTTCCTTGATTCAGACTGGTTGCGATGTATTGATAATGCGCTAAAGTTACTATCCCTTTTTTCAATTTCCACTTTTCCTAAATTTATTTCACTGAAATGAAAAGACATAAAAAATACATCATTTCTGTTGCCTTTAAGATATACATTTAAAACTGGCACAGAACTTAAGCCATATAAAACTTAGCAACTGGAATTTTTTTGATGAAATGTCTTATTATTTAAATGGGGATTGGAATATTGTGGTGAGAACTTGGCAGTGTTTTGATAAACTTGGTATCATACTAGTGAGTAGTTATGGTATTAGAATTTAACTTTGTAAAGAATAGAGGGATAAGATGAAAGTATATAAAACGAACCGTTTATCTGGGTTCTTAATACATATTGATATAGATGTAATTTCAACAGTCAGTGGTATTTGTATTGCGCGGTTTCAAAATTAAACTGAAGAGAAATCATGAAATGTCAGATCACAGGAGGTTTGGAACAGCTTTGCCTTTTCGTATGAGAAGATGGTTTATCGCACAGGGAAAGGAATTTGAATGGCAGAATTTTCAGTTTCTTAGTCATTGTAGAATTCGGAAAACTAGATTCCTGAAGGCATTTGACAAGTAAGTTTGAATAGAGATTTAAATGTAATTTCAAAATGAGTTATGATGACGTACGTACCAAGAAACTATTGCGTTCAGTGTCCAAATCATGGGAAAAGTTACTAGGTGGAAAACATTTAATAGTCAATTTGGGAAAAGATTTTAAACTATTTTTTTCATTGCGATTACCTTGACGTGTGTTTTTTGCTGACCTGGTGTACACGACATATTGAAGTCAAAATAAGCTTTTGAAATTTAAATTAGTGTTAAAAGAAAATAAAAGAACAGCTTGGATGCTAAAAAAAAGCAATTTAAACAGACCATTACACAACATGATGGAGAATATAACGTCAAGCGCTGATGGGCTCTTGCCGGAAATGGTGCGAAATAGTAAATTAAACCTGAGAAGGTATTACAGTGTAGGGTATTGGTATCAGTGATATTAGCTATTACTATCACATAAGTATAAAAGTGTTACAGCTATCCTTATATATAATTTACCAAATCTGTGCTGGTGTTTTGTGTTCTTGGTTCTAAAACTAAGGTTTATCGGTTCTATATTCTGGTTATACAGATATATATTATTTTATGAGATACCTTTACAAGTTGGATGTTAACTGCCCAATACCAAAGGTTTTCTGCAGCCCATCCTCATTCGTTGTTGAAGAATATGCTTTTCTTTAGATTAGCAATCCCTCACAAAGCCATTAAGCCAATTTTTCATTTAACCAATTGTCTTATTTCATTAAAGAATATTTCAATACATTCTATTTTATGTGCAATTTTAAACATCTAGAATCCACTGTCGTAAATGCTACGCAATGACTATAAAGACCAGATTTTTAATTCTACTTGCAACTTAATGGTGGTATTGTGATGGGGATCAGTATTTTATTTATTATCATTGGCAGATTTAATGCCTTTTTTACACCTTTTTTAAAGGTAAATCACTGAATTGCCTTAATAATCGGTCATTTAATTCTTGTTAAGATAATTTACTACATAATACTTTGTTAATATGTTTGTATTGTGTTCATCGTTATGTTATTTTTTCATGATTACCAGAGCATTGTCAAAATACATGATTATGTCTGCATTTTGTAGATAATTCTCAAGCAATCCGTTAAATTTTGGGTGTGTATATTGCTGCAGAGCAAGGACTTATCCAAACTAGACCTTCTTTGAAAAAGTATACATTTTTTGTGACCATTTCCATAGGACAACTGAAGAAAAATGAAACGCATAGGAATCGTTGTGAACAAACAATGACGTGGTCAGGGAACCATTAACTGCAATAAGCGTTTGTGTATCCTACATTCCCAATGTTGTAGAAAGACAATAAAGTGTATTGCTTCCTCTTTTTTTGAACGGCAAATTCATTATTTGAACAAAAAGGTGTAACGAGAGAAGAGTAAATCTAGCCATATTTGCATTGATTTTGCAATCCGTTGCAAGTAGGATTCCTTTGAAATCCAATCAAATGTTGCGTCACGTATGACGCCGGTATGAATTTTTCGTCGCTCTCTTTACTAATCCACGTTTCGACAAAGTTGTAAATGATAAATCTCTATTTTGTACTTGGAAAGTACATTTCTGAAATAATCGTAACTGGATTTTCCAGAGAAATCAGCTTTGACTGTGGCCAAATGACGTTCAAATATGCGTTTACATTATTTCTGTTAAACTGTTAATTATTCCTGTAAAGAAACACTATCCGTGATCAAAATAATCAATACTCGTTTTCAGTATCGATTTCGTAACAATGTGCCCACATATGTTATTCCCTCCACACGACATAAGATTTGTTGTTTAAGCGTATTCAGAACTTTTTTGAAATGGTTTTTTAGTTATGCATATATTTACGTTCGTAGTCACTTTTGCGGTTTTTAACTGTACCATAATTATAAGCATAGAAGTCGTAAATCAACATATTCAGTATCATATTCACAGAATCAAATGATGTGTGATCAATGTTTGAATTTTGCATAAAGAAGCTATTTGCCTACCCTGCTCTTTGTCAAATTGAGTCCTGTTTTTAACAAACTTCTACGTATTCTTTCAAATTTGTAAATTCCGTGGTTTTTTTGGGTTTTTTGTTTTGTTTGTTTTCACGTCTGTTTTCCAAGTAACTGGCTCAGACAGTACTCTTTCGAGGGACTTGATATTTGCAGTGAGGAATTTTCTTGGCCAGATGCCCTTCCTGGCGCCAACCAATGGCTTTTTCGTCTGTTAAGTTCACAAGTCTTTTTGCCTCTCGGAGAATCGGACCCGGAACCTCTGATTTACGATGAAGATTAAACGAAGGTCATTGGGAGATGGAATTGAAGTAGAAGAAGATGAAGTAATGGAAGGTATGATTAAAAATGAGGAAGTGATTGAGAATGCAGGTGAACTGGTAGAAGTGGACGATATAAAAACTGTTGAAAATTTGAATGGTATTTCAGAAGAGGATAAAGAAACCTTGAACAAACTCAATGAAATTATAAGTGGTTATCTAGACAAAGAAAGTAGCGGGTTCAAACGAGCTGTGAGGATAATATTGAAAGAGCTTGCTCCGGAGGTGTATGGAGTTTTGTCTAAAGTTAGAACTGATAACCTCATTGAAATCAATGATTTAATTACAGCTTACTTAATTCTCGTTGGCCGAAAGGTAGGACTAGAACAGGAAATGTTAGGAAAGAACCGTGGTGGAAACGAAGGATCCAAGACCCGAGCAATGAAATAAGAAGAGACAGTATTCTTGATAGTGCAAGAAGAAATGAATTGAAATAGACAAGAAAATTTAAGGAATTAGAAAGAAAATATCTTGTAACAAAGAAAGAACTGAGTACTGTATTAGAGGAGCTAATACAACTGTAGGTCAAATCTCTGAAAATAAAACGTTACGAGCAGAGAACTGAACAATTCAGAATAAAAAAGTATTGCAAAATGACCAGAAGAAGGTGTATTCAGAGCTTAATGACAAAAAAAAATTAATAATGAAAAACCGGACGCTGATGAAAGTAATGCGTTCTGGAGTGGGATTTGGGTGAAAGAAGTCTCGCACTGAAAATGGACAATGACTTAATGAATCAAAGGAGGAAGGTAAAAATGAAGTAAAACAAAAACGACGTACAAATCACAGTTGAAATGATTACTAAACAATGCAAAAAGATGCCAAAGTGGAAAAGCTTGGGCCCATTTGGGGTCTACGGATTTGGCTAAAGGGCTGTACACGATTTGACGAAAGATTAACATAGCAAATGAATGATTTGATAATTAACGACAATGACATCCCCGAAGTGAATGATCACTGGAAAAACTATCTTGTGCCAGAAAGACGGTGCGAAAGACATAGAAGTGGACAACTATCGGCCAATTACGTGCCTATCACTACTGTGGAAATCCTCACAGCGAGAGTTTCAAATTCTTTGTACTCTTCCCCGGAGGTGAATGATTAATTAGCCACAGAGCAAAAAGGATGCAGACTAAAAAGCAGGGGGACGAAACACCAATTGCTTATTGATAATTTAATAATGTGTAATTGCAAAAACAGACATATTAGTTTAGGAATGGCCTTGATAGACTACAAGAAGACTACGAGAAGATATGATTCCACACTCGTGTATATTGGAAACATTAAAAATGGTAAAGGCTGCAGATAACATTATTGAGTTTCTAAACAAATCAATGAAGAACTGGATTGTTAATTTAACTTATGCTAGTGAGTTTCTCGGTAAAGTAAATACTAAAAGAGGTATTTCCAAGGGGACAGCTTGATCCCCTACTTTTTGTCATATGCTTGATTCCTTTAACTTAGACACTGCGAAAGGTTAAAGTGTAAGTCAACCCCATGGATGACATGAAATTGTTCCAGGTTGAATGAATGCCTTGCAGCAGGTGAAGTACCAGACATGATGACAGGAGGGACAACAATTCTCATACAGAAGGATGTCACCAAAGGAAAAATTGCTACCAACTCCCACCCGGTAACGTGCCTTCTTTTGATGTCGAAAATATTAACGGGTATAATCGCGGAAGAGGTATATACATCATTGAAAGAAAGAGAACTGCTACTGGAAGAACAAAAAGGTGCGGAAAAGGATCTAGTACAAATGATCTGTGTTTTCAGATAAAAATGTTTTGTGTGAAGTAAAGGCGAAGCGGGACAATACTGCTATGGGTTGGATTGATTACCGGAAAGCATTTGACATGGTACCCTTCTCTTAGATTTTGGAATACTTACAAATGTTTAACGTTGCTGGTAATGTGGGATGCGTAATAAAAAATTCGATGAAGTCCTGGAAGGTGGAAATTTCTGCTTGAAAATGGACCCTTGCAGAAGTTAACATCCAACGTGGAATTTTTTCAGGGGGATTCCCTCTCTCTTTGTCATATTACTGTTTGTCTGCATGGATGATTTGAAGATTTTTGGAAAAGAAAAAGCAGATCTTGATGCATTGATTGAAACAGTCAGGGTATTCAGTTCAGATATTGGCATGGACTTTGGGATTGAGAAATACACAGTAGTGTAAATGAAAGAGGAAAAATGTCAAATTCAAATGGAATAAAGCAGAAAGATGATCATATCGTTAAGGCATTAAATACTGAGGAAGGGTACAAATTTCTGGAAATCTTGGAGAGCGATAAAATTACGAAAATTAAGATGAAGGAAAATAAATGAGTAAAGAATATCTTCGCTTAGTAAGGAAAGTAGTTGAAGTCAATTTAAATGACAGCAAACTGATAAAACGGATTTACTTCTGGGCAGTGTTATTAATGAGATATTCTGCAACCCTTCCGGGATTGGACAGTAGCTAAGCTAAAAGCAATGGATAGAAGAACCAGAAAACATCTCACAATAAACAAAGCTCTCTGTCTGGAGAGTTATGTTGACTGACTATATGTAGGAAGAAAGGAGGGCGGAAGAGGGCTTATTTCTACGAAAGAGTGTGTTGAGAATTTGTTTTGAGAGAGAATTTCGAGAAGAGTAACGAAAGGCTATTTTTTGTTGTTTTAACGTCACTTTCCCCAGTAACTGGGCCTCAGACGGTGCCCTTCTTAGGTACATGTGTATAACATGTGAGGAATTTTTTGACCGGATTCTCTTACTGACGCCAACCAATGGCTTTTTCTTTTTGTAAAGTTCCAGAGTCTTTTTGCCCGCTCGGGAAATTGAACCCAGAACCTCCTGGTTACGGTGCACCTGCACTAACCATTAAGCCATAACAAATACGTAAAAAATGGCCTGAAGAAGAGGCGATCTGAAACTCATGGAAGGCTTATCTTTAGATTCAAGTTCTTGTAATTTAAAAGCTGGGGGATTATGTGAGGAATGATAATGTTAGAGAGAGGATGAGTGTTGAGTGAGAACATAACAGAGAGATGCAAAAGAGCAAGGTTGAGATGGTTCGGGCATGTTAAAAGGCAGGAAGAGAACTATGTCTGTCGAAAAAAATGGAGATGACACCATCTGGTGGGAGAAGAATAAGACGCCTTAAGCTAAAATAAATGAAATGCATCCAGAAGGACGAAGAAGGTTTTTTGAAAATAAGAGGTTTTTTATGATCTGTTTAGAGCCAGTCTACTTGAGATGTTTCGCATTCCATAACCTCTGAATATCTGCTGTGAGGTCCATTCATTTGATTAAAATTGTTATAATAATATTGAAAATGAAAATAGATGTTCGAAATCATCATCTGCAACCAGACCATCAGTATGTTTTATGATTGGGGTCGTAGTGAACGAAGAGGCAGTAGAAAAAGTCTATCACACATTGCACTCATAACGGAGAGGTTGTGATGGGGCTACACTACCTCTGCGGATTTTAGCAGGTCATCATCGCTCGGGGTTGGTAAGCAAGACTGAAGAGGCCCCCCTTCCCTTGAGACAGAGTGTCAGATACCAAGCTGATATTTCAAGTTTTTGATGGAATGGATTCTTTAACATAGAAACTAAGCAGCTCCACAAAGCGATGGAGCAGTAATGAGGTCAGTTTTAGAATTTGTAAATCACGAAAACAGTTCACCACTGACTTTACAAAACAGAGAATCTATAAATCTATAAAATAACCATTCAAACCGCTTTAAAACACTAATGGTTGTTGAAATCAATTGGTCACGATATTGTATTTTGCTGGTAAGTTTTTGTTAAGAAGCTTCCAAGTAACATAAGAAAATGGCTCTTAATGGACTTCTTGGCATAAAGTAGCATTTATTTAGACAGTCACATGGAACCCTTTCGCCACAAGAAATAGTAGACGAAAGCGTCTGACCAACCCAATTACTGACATAGATGATGTGAGCCTAACTTGTTATCGATTCAAGTGTTTTGTTAAACGGATTAATCATAAGACTAACTGGGTCTTACCGTATTTACATTCATCTCATTTTAAGTAAAAAAAGTTTCCCTTGCCGCATTTCAGTCTTTATTGTTTGTACAATACGTTGTGGGTTGGCCCTGAGAGATTGAAATCTGACTGGCGCATTCTGTTGTTAAAAATGTATTGTGAAAGAGATAATATTGTATATGCATTTACCTCAAAAGAGATTGCTAGATATTTGGTTATAGCAAAACTCTGTCATATTGTGTAATATTGTATAATTTTTAAAAGAGCGTAGAGATATATAGAGATAATAGCTGTCCATTGTGTGGTTTAATGTGAGTTGCATCTCACAATGTCTTTGGTAAAACTGTCAATTTTCAAGTGAACTTACCAAAGTTAAAAATAATATGCTTGTGTCAGATTCAGCAAACAAGGACGACTTCTCATTAATAGCAAACCTGTTCATCATCTTGACAGGACAGTATTACTAGTTGCCATAACAATATCGGATGTTTTTATTTTCATGCAATTATGAAATATTGCCTTACTATTTAGGTATACATCAGTTTAATACCAAAGAGGGTATTAAATTGATATACAGCTATTATTGACGCACTGTTTTCTGTGATGGAAGTTATTAGTACCGGAGTACAAAAGCAATAAAGATAGTTTGTTTGACCTTATCTGTTCTTGAAATGATATTGGATTTTGCATATTTGTCGAAGCAAGCTACCTAGCTATTCCTCAAGTCAAAGCAACTAAGATCAAATGCTTTCAATTAACAAACATATTAATTGATATTAACTAATAATAATAATAATAATAGTAGCGGTAGTAGTAGTGGTAGTAGTAGTAATAGTGGTAGTAGTAATAATAGTAGTTGTAATAGCAGTAGTAGTAATAATAGTAGTAGTAGTAATAATAGTAGTAGTAGTAGTAGTAGTAGTAGTAGTAGTAGTAGTAGTAGTAGCAGCAGTAGCAGTAGTAGCAGTAGTAGCAGTAGTAATAGTAGCAGTAGTAGTAGCAGTAATAGTAGCAACAGTAATAGTAGCAGTAGTAGCAGCAGTAATAATACTACTACTAGTAATAATAACAACAACAATATTAATAATAGTAGTAATAGTAGTAGTAGTAATAGTAGTAGTAGTAGTAGTAGTAGCAGTAGTAGCAGCAGTAATAGTAGCAGTAGTAGCAGCAGTAATACTACTAGTAGTAGTAATAATGTAGTAGTAGTAGCAGTAGTATTAGTAGTAGCAGTAGTAGCAGTAGTAATAGTAGCAGTAGTAGCAGCAGTAATACTACTATTAGTAGTAATAATAACAACAATAATAATAATAATAATAGTAGTAGTAATAGTAGTAGTAATAGTAGTAGTAATAGTAGTAGTAGTAGTAGTAGTAGTAGTGGTAGTAGTAGTAGTAGTAGTAGTAGTAGTAGTAGTAGTAACTTTTGAAAGTGGCGTTGGGTTGAGTTTTCTCTCGATTTTTTCAAAGCTAAATTACCCGCCTCCCGTCTCATTTAGAATTGTAACAATACTTAATTAAAACAGCTACTGGAAAAGGGTAGGGTTTCTTTCAAATTTTACACAGAGAAACTGCAGTATATTAAGGGTTGTGCTTGCATTTTGAGTTACTGTTTTTGTTAAAAAATTCGTTTCCATTTCAAGCACACAATCAAAGGTTGTGATAAAGCTTTTCCGATTTGACATGGGATTTGCTGATAAGAGTAATAGAAAATAATGCAAATTATTTTGTTTTTAAATGGTTTACATGAGATGTTTAAAATCATTTAATTAAAGGTGCGTTGTTGTCATTTGCCTCCACGAACACAAAAGAAAAACTCTTAAAGGGCAGAATTTATGCTGAAGCCTTAGTGAAAAAGGTTAAAATGATCTAAGAAAATAGAGTATCTCTCAACACTATCGAAGAGCTTGATTTCATTACAACTAGAAATTATCTAACAATTTGCATCCAAGACCAAGGCTGTTCTTCCTCTTTTCTGATCATATAGATCTGTAAGGATCTTTTTTTTTATCTTTCAGCTGCTCCCTGTTAGGGGTCACCACAACGGATCATACGCCGTTATATAGATCTGTAAGGATATAAAATATTAAACATGATGTGTGGTGATCATTTGAAAGTGTTCCTTTTTTATTAGTGGCAAGCAAGTATTACATCCTTCGTGTATATTCATGTAAACAAAGTGTTTCAAAAAGAATAGAGATATTCTACCTTGTCTTGACCATTTTTATTTGTTCACAAATCCAAATTGTTTTAGAGAACACTTGCTATCAGTTATTGGTGATTCTTCAGTTTTGAATCTTTAATTTTTTCAATGGAATGGGTTTTCTTCGCGACTGTTTTACCAAAACTTCATCTAATAATGTGTTTGGAGGTTAAAGAAACTTGGAAAACACCTGCATTCGAATCTCGATGGTTTTCCTGTGATAAATATTACCAGACATTTTCATGTAAATTGAGAAGTATTGCATCATTGATTTTCACTGAGAGTGAAATTTCGCCCCACGCGCTGGAATAAGGTGAAAAATACAACCAGGTATCTGTCAGGTATTAATATGAAATGAAATTTATTGCAAGGTAACAATAATTTTGTCAAGCATAATGGTATGACGTCGGATTACACTGGTCTCGTTGTTGCTTTTCCAGCAGAAATTAATCTGTACCCTAGCTGATGAATATATCCAACACCGCCTAATGTCTTTTTTGTAATATAATGTATTGTTACCGAAAAACACTGAAACAAAGGCTTACCTAAACAATAAGACAATTGCAATTGGCAAGGTGCCTAGATATAGCAGTTCCCTGCATTTTCTTTCTAGCATGCTTTATTTTAGTGTACTGTGTCGTTAGAATAATACCATTTGTAAAGTTCTATGTTTTGGGGTTTGTTAGCAACTATGATGGAAATGGAAGTTGAGGTCAAGTACGGGTAAGCTTGAGTAAAACATTAATGACATAAACAGTTTATTGAAGGGGAACAGTTCTACTTTTCTGCCAGATTAATTCTTAAGAAGCCAGAAGTAGTCAGTTAACAAAATGTTGAAGTGACCCTGTACATGTCGATTTGGTCTTGTAAGATTGGAAGGTTATTTGATGATATGTTAATACATGTCATATATGCAGTAAACTATAGATCTAAATGTTATTTATAAGGATCTTCCGTTAATTACAAAGAAAATGTTTTATCACTTTTAATTTAAGAAATAATATCTGGAACATAATCTAAAAACACACTTTGTTTGTATTGTTGTTATGGAACAAATTAGTGCATATCAAATTGAAATGTTTAATTATGGCATGTTATTTCCATAAATATATACTATGTTAAGGTACAAATATGTGCATATCAAATTGAAATGTTTAATTATGGCATGTTATTTCCATAAATATATACTATGTTAAGGTACAAATATGTGCATATCAAATTGAAATGTTTAATTATGGTATGTTTTTTCCGTAAATATATTGTATATGAGGATGCACAGTTTTTATCAAAATAAATTTTTCTTATCTCATATTTACCAATAAACGGCAACACTAAT